>VOQJ01000770.1:32100-45822 GCA_015052665.1 Apistogramma diplotaenia | reverse complement strand
CTACCCCCTACTCCTCCTTTGCGAGTGCCCCCCCCCCCCCCCTTCCTCCTCCCGCTAGCTCTTGAGTTACACAGCGAGGACAGATCACATTGCATGATTTGGGCTCTCTACCACACATTCTCTCTCTGTCTCACTCTTCTACTCCCACTTTTTAGTCACCCCGATTGCTGTCTTCCCGCCCACTTTGTCTGACAGCTGCCCACCCTTTACTGTTAGTGCTCTATCCATTGTTCTTGATCTCCAAACTTTCACCACCAGTTGGTTTTTTGGCTCTCGTACTGCCCTGTTGAGGACGGAGAGGATTTTAAATGCAGACCGTAGCGCTGCAGCTTCCACCGATGAGTGTTTTTCTTCTGCACAGGGTGAAGTGTAAAGCACTCAGGCTTCCAGTTTAAAAAATAAATTGTGCAGAAAATGCTTGACTTTTGGTTTTGCTTGAATTCTTGCAACAAGGCATAAATAGTAATATAAGGATGGAGGTGGGAGGCTTTCCATAACTGTTAGTTCTGGCAACAAGCAAAAAAAAAAAAAAGCGAGAATAGATGGCTCTCTTGCTCCTCTTGTTGTCATTTACTAAGTTCTCGTTTCTGGCGCCTGTTGATGGTTTTGGATCAGATAGAAGCTTTAGGCTGCATGCCACAACTGAGAGGCAGATTCATACAATGGAGTCCTTCCAGAAGTCCTCCATCACTCATACGCACAGGCGTATAGACACACACACACTCACACTCCATCAAACAGTCACACTATCATGGGCACACACTTAATTATTCAGTCGCTAATTATCTTGTATGCCCGGTTACATAACTGAAGTTACTTTTGTGAGTGGAGCGAAGAAGGAGACTTGTGAGGAGAACTTGCCGGAAGAGCCGATCTTTTGAGAGAATTTTATCTAGCCGCTGATGCAACTTTTCTGAAGCATATGAAACTGCTTGAAAAAAAAATCTTTTCAACAAATAATATGTAAATGTTGGGTAGCTGCAAAGATGGTGTCAGAGAGGCGAAATGCAACACACACACTGAACCACACAGCTGTTTTCAGATATCCACCTGACACCTTATTTGGCTGACGATGAATGCACACACGATGTGATTTTTAAAACACAGACAGTATACGCAGTTCAATGCACTGAGGTTTATATAAAGCCGGTGGCTCTCGGCTCCATGGAGACGAGCGTGGTTCGTTCACCCAGCTGGTAATCTCCCTTTCCTTCTCTCCTCTGCTCACCCTCTCCCTCTTTTCCCATTCAACTCCCCCCATTTTGTTCCCCATCTTGTTGTAGACATTAGGTCAACTCTCCCCTCATCCTTTCTCCCACAACTTTTTTTCTTCTGTTGCTCTTTCATGTTTTCCTTTTTATTGTGACCTGCTTTCCTTTTTCTCTTCTGTGACTTCTCTTTTATCCCTGCTTATCCTTGAATTTTATTACTCCACATGTCCCCAGGGTCCTCATTTGTTGTCTACTGAAATTCTGTCCACCTTTATTTCACCTGTTTCCGCTGTTAATCTTCTCCACTCTCATTCTGTCTCAGTGTGCAGCTGAACAAGCTTTAACAGTGTCATGCTGTTGGCATCTGTCCCCTTATCTGTCAGTAGCTATTTTTCTCCCTACTTGCAAAACAAACCTTCAGAACTTCTGCACATTGAACCAGACCAGCCAAATGCTTAAGGTGGAGAAAGACTTGATATAAACAGACATGAAAACGTGTGCTATGTAGCTACATTAAGGCTAGTATCTAGTCACCAGATATAAGACAACACTTACTCATATTAAAATCAGTAGAGTGCATTTCCTCTCCAGAGCAATAGAGAACCTTAAGCATCAGTTGGTGCTGCATCAGTGTTTTATGTGGTAGGGAAAACCCTAACCTACTGGAGATTTGATGGGAGAGCTTTTCTTCTCTCCAGAGGAGATCCAGAGATTTGACCCCACCACTCACCCAGCTATAAGACCCCCCATAAGACTATAAGTCACCCCCAGTGGAATGCCACCAAATGAGGTCCACATTTCACAAGATTAACAGCAACAAGGAAGTGCTTTACAAGGCTTGTATTATCATTCATCCCATCCACTATGGAGTAAGATAGCTGTCAAAAAGATGTGTGCACATTGGTATTTATATGTCAATAAAGTTCTTGTATGCAAAACTCTGCTGAAGTATTTGTGAGTCTGAGAAATTGTGTGGATTAGGATTGTTCTTATGTGAGTATGAATCTAAAAGGTGTGAGTGCAAAGTCTTGTGAATACAACTGTAATTTCTGTGACTATGAACTCTTCCCTTCTGTGTGGACACGAATTAGAGCTTGTGGGTACGAGTAGAAAAGTGTTGAAATGACATCACAGTAGGGCTGGGCGATATCATATCATTCATGATGATACCGGTAAAAAACATCTTGCCTGGGAAAATCAATTATATCATGATATGCTAATTTCATGACGTAAATACGTCACCCACCATGCATCGGATTACACTCACATGGGTCATGCAGCGATATTCAAGCTGTAAAGGTACAGGCAAACATGGCTGAAAGCGTTATTGCGGAAGAATTAAATTCCAAGAAAGGAGGTACATCAGAGTTACAAACGAGCAGATACAGAACAGACCACAGTAATAGCAGTGCAAGAAGCCTGTCATATCGAAACAGGGAAAATTCGGCAGCTAACGCTACACAACCAAAACAACGTAAGTCAGTGCAGCATCATGGCATCACCGCATCACTCGCCAGCTGTACCCCGTATGATAAATCAAGCAAGCGTTGTAAATTTGTTACCCGAGCTGTCACAATTTCTAAATAATAGAAGGATAATTTTTATTTTTTATACTTTGAGACTGAATACTTTACTAAATAAAGTATTTGGAGTAAAATTAATCTTTTTTTTTGTTTGTTTTTTAGTTTTTATATAGTATTGCTAAGTGACCTGGTCACCTGGTGGAGTTGCTATATCGCAAAATTTATCGTTATCGTCAAAATCCTGAGGTGGTTGCTCCACCCGGTCCACTGTCTTCTGTCATCTTTGAATTTGGAGCATGCTGTGTTTGGTGCAATCGCGGATCAATTACTCCACCCTGTGACGTAATTTCAACACTTTTCTACTCGTACCCACAAACTTGAATTCATGTCCACACAGAAGGGAAGAGTTCGTAGTCACAGAAATTAGAGGTACATTCACAAGACTTCAGCAGAGTTTTGCATACAAGAACTTTATTGACATATAAATACGAATACGAATGTTAGAATTGTGCACACATCTTTTTGACAGCTATCTTACTCCATAATCCACCACCTCCTCATGTCTGGAGGAGGACAAAGGATGCGACTTTACATGGCCTAATTATACCAGGATAAATCAAACAAACATGTGAGTCTGTTTTATTTATTTATTTATTTTATTTTAGCTAGACTTTTAACTTTAGAAGTAAACTAATGGACAAACTGGCCAACCTTAATCTGGGACTGCTGCTCTGCCATAATTCATTTTAAGTAAGTCATAAGAAAAGGTTTGGGCACCTTATCAACCCTCATACTGAACACAAGGTTCCCTCATGGCTGCTTACTTCTCATCTGTTTTTGCAGATGAGACTATCTTTAAAGTTTCTAATTACCCTCCCATTGGTGGCCTGACTTTCTGTGACAGTGATGGTCTACATGGTGAAAATGTACCTCAGTTGTGTGAAACAACAACCCTAGTGCTTAAGACAAAGTAGATAAGTGTTGATATGAGCAAAACGTTCTCAAATTGCTTACATAAAGCCTCAAGAACACTAGAGCCAACCTTATCTATGCACTTTAAATGCTTTATGCTTTAATACTTGTACTACTGTAAGAAGATAAACCTTTGAGAGTTTTAAGAGTTTATATTTTAGTTTTAAGAGTTTAGATTTTAGAGAGCTGTTGAAAATGTTGCACCTACAGTGACGATAAAAAAACAAAACAAAACTTTGGTCTTGTGTCTGCCGCAGCCTTAAAAGTTACAGAAATAAATGATTAATCTCTGCACATATTCGTGTGTGAGTATGTGTAAAAATGTTTGTCATATTGGCCTAGGCAGTCTTGCATTAATAAAGAGGTAAGAGTGGGTGCTAACTTGGGCTGTAGGGAAGATAACAAGAGATAATTGGTTAAAACAAGGTCCCATGTGACACTGTCTAAGTTCATTAGTGTTTCAGTGCACACAACCCACACACACGTGCAGGCTTCTCGTGACCCGATGCGACCACTCAGTGAAAGTTAATCACCAATTATGTGCACAACTGTTAGCTTTACAGCTGAGCAGCCAAAGCAAAATTTTCTTGAGAGCAGTCTAAAATATAACATGTTGCACTCACACACGTGACAATTTTCATTTGTTGACATTTAGTTGCTGCTGAGCTTTGTGGAGCGTCATTGTGGGTTTCAGTTTACCTCGGGCTAGCCCACAGCCTCGGTGTGCGTGGGGGCTGTGGAGCTCGGCGTTGTTGCTCGAGTGCATGTGAACATCACCTTTCATCAGCACTGGCCACGATCGCCATCCTTAATGTGTCTAAACCAATCTGGGATATGAAGGAATACCATGCATGCCTCTGACATCATGGAGTTTCCACTGCTGTGTTCGGGTCACCTCAGAGATAGCAGCTTTGATATTTCACACTGCTGGCTTGCTTGCAGGGGGTTCCCCACCCACCACCCCTCCTTACCATAGATGGACTCTGGAGAGATGCTGTTTTTCTGGATGGCAGTAATCTTATAGCTCAAAGGTCATATAACCCAACTGTTCATTTTGAGTAAGGAGCAAAGAAGCGGCCTATAAACAAATTAGGCTGTTATGACAGAACAGTATATTTGATATGTTGGCTGTAAGACAGACTCTAATTTAGAGTCTAATTCCATGTCGGTGCAGCACTTACACTGAAAAGAAGCTCTGTTTACTTTTTTTTTTTGTAATCACTAAGGTTTAGATTTACCAGTGCACATTCTGCTGCAATCTATCTTGTGCTATAAATGAGGTGCACACCCGCATAGACTGCAGCAGAGCGATGATAATTTTATTGCCTGTGGAATAGAACAGAAATGTCACTAAGTGTTAATTACACTTTCAAGACAGATTGTTTTTCCCTGTTAGTTGTGCTTTATTTTTTTCGACATGCATATAGTTCATGGAAAAACCAACCTAGTCTTTTAGTTTGTTTCAGAAATGTTATTTCTGGCACTTTTTCCACATGTTTGGAAAGCTAACTGTGTACAAGCAGAGGAAGGCGGGGTTATTCCAGTGGATTACCTCAGAAGTTTCCTTTCCTGTGTTGTGTCTCCACAGCTGTCCAAGTCACATGTTAAGTTGTTTTGTGAATATTAAAGGCTTTGTCAGGTGAAACAGGTGGCTTGATACTATTGGTGGACAGAGGATCTCTAACTCTGACTGAAGGAACCACCTCCACATTTGGAGAACCTTCCTCTCTGCACTAGCAGCTGGTTTACTTCCTGTCTTTTTTTCTTACTTTTTTGTGTAGGAGTACTGTTTATAAATGGACCTAGAAAAGCAAACAGTGAATGCACTTGAACTAACAAACTGTTTACACATATCACAAACAGATGACTGGTGTACACCACTTGTTTGTTTTTTGGTGGGAATGGTATGAAACATTTTAAGTGCAGGAAGACTCAGATTTTCCATCACACACTTGCACACACAGGACGAGGTGATATGACACCTCTAACTTTAGTCTCCCAGCCCGCCGCTCTGAATAATCCAGTTAGGATGTACTCTGTGGCTGTCCGAAGGTTTTAGCTGCCTCGCTTCCAGCCAGAGGAAAAACAGACTTCAGGCTCCAGACTGGCCTAAACTGGCCTGATGTCCTAAATAAAGCTTTTGTCACATAAACATACACAGACCACGCACTCCCCGACCCCACTAACATCCTAACCTAGTGTTTCTTAACATTTTCTGGCCTGCCACCCACGTCATAACACCCACCACACTTTTTTAAACTAATGATTCTGCAGTAAGAAAGTTTAGTGAAATAAAGGTCTGCATGGTGCTTCCTTTTTTCCCTTAACATTCACATTTATTTACCACCCTAACCTCTAACCCTAAACTTTACACAATGCCCATAACCTTAAGTAATCTACCAACTTTAGTGATTTTGAGCTAATATTCACTGTCTCTACATACAGATTGTAATATAGTGGCAGTAGATCCTGTCAGAGTTCCCTTATTTGTCTGTGCCTCCACAGGCAGGTTGAAGAGTGTGTGTGTGTGTGTGTGTGTGTGTGTGTTTTTAAAGGTCAGAGGTTGCGGGGGGTACCAGCTGATGTCACAGAAACAAAAAGAAAAGTAGTGTCCTTGATGACAGCCTGGTAACTATAAATGTCGTGACAACCCCTAGGAATGAGCTGTCATGTGACACCCATTCCTGGAGCCAAGTGAATGGAAAAAGAAAACGCACGCACGCACGCACACGCATATATAGCTATGCCTATGGGGAGATCCCTTTGGAAACAATGTCTGGTGTTCTTGAGGATTTGAGAGGGGTGAGCAGAGGTGATTTGATCCAATCAGTAAAACACCAAAAATGGACAAAAAGCAAGTGTTTGTTTTACTGGGTAGTTATTATGAAATTAGACATGATGTTTCCCAAATGTTGAAGCCACTGTTGTTGTGTTTTCTCCAGCTGTTTCTTTTTTTTTCACGCAGTGTGTTTTCCAAAGTTGTGGCCTGTTGCTTTTGGCAGAGGTAAAGTGAGATTAAACTTATCTAAAATAACCTGTTGAGCCTGTGTAATTCAACTCCGACACCTTCTCTCATATTCCAGTCATCCATAAAGAAAGTGTTCAAGTATTTGACTGTGACCAGCAGTGTTGACATAGTTTCCTCCCTTGTAGTGAAGCCAACTTCTCAGGGAGAGCCATCAGGCAAAATGCACACTGATCATGTTTAAGGCAGTGTTTTCCAATCAGGGGTACTAAGTACTCCACAGGCACTTAGGCAGTAGTCAGATGGGAAGATTAGCTCAACAGTTAAAATTAATGTGCTATTAGTACTGAGAAAAAAAAGTCTTGAGCATTTGAGTTGTAGGAAACAACTTTTTTTAATGTTCTACACCCTCTTTCAATTTTAATGTTTCATCAGGACATAATAAATCATCCGGACTTAGCAGGTTCTAAAATAATTTAAATATTGCTTCAGATGAACAACAATACAAGACATTTTGCACCATGTGATTATCTTTTTAGCAAAAATTAAGCCAAACTGCAGAAGGAGTGTGTGAAAAACTAAGTGCATCCCATCATTCAGTAGTAGAACCGCATTTAGCAGCAGTAACTTGAAATAGTTGTTTATCTCTATGTCTTTATCAGTCTCACATCATTGTGGAGGAATTTTGGCCCACTCTACTTTACATGTTTGCTTCAGTTCGTTGCTGTTTGCAGGCATTCGCTTGTGCACAGCTTTCTTGAGGTCCCAAGACAGGGTTTCAGTCAGGTTGAGGTCTGGACTTTGGGCCATTGCATCACCTTGATTATTTTCTTTTTCAGCCATCCTGTTGTAGATTTGTTGTTGCGCTTGGGCTCATCACCCAGTTTCAGCTAAGCTTAAGCTGTTGGACAGATGGTCTCACATCTGACCCTAGAATACTTCAGTATACAGAGGAGTTCATGGTCAACTCAATGACTGCAAGGTGCCCAGGTCCTGTGGCTGCAAATCATCACCCCTCCTCCACAGTGCTTCAGAGTTGTTGTGAGGTGTTTGTGTTGTGTTTTGTTTAGATGCAACTTTGTAAACCTAAGCTATGCTGCCATGTTCTTTTTAAGGAGATTTTCCATGGCAACCCTTCTAAAAAAGACATATATGTTCAGTCTTTTTCTAATTGTGTACTGACATAAACACAATTTCACTTGCTAACTGAAGCTTTTAGAGTCTGAGATGTTTTTTGCAGTTTCTCTGAGCATTGCATGGTTTGACCTTTGGGTGAATTTGTCCACTTTCTTGTTTTTCACTTGTTAATAATCTTTCCCTCTTACAAGTGATTGACTCCAAATTGCCTGGAAATGTCCTTATAACACTTCCCAGATTGATGAGCAGGAACAGTTGCTTCTCTAAATGTATTGCTGACGTTGTCCCTCCTTGGCATTGTCTTATCACAGACCTAAATGCTTCATAGCAGCAGCCTGCCAAAACGTCTGCTTTTATAGATTTGCTCACACTTAATGATGATCAGTTAACCAAATGTTTGATTATTTAACTGTCTGTCTTAATTCTGTGAAGGCAGTAATGATGTACTTAATTTTTACTCACTGCTTCTTGTGTTGTTGTTCATCTGAAGTTGTGTTTAGTCAATTCTGAGATCTTCTAAGGACCAGATGATTTATTTATTATGTCCTGGCAGGCAAATCTTCAGGAATGAAGAAGTGCAAACCTTCTTTTTTACATTACTAAGCAGAATGCATTAACAGGAGCCATCTTCTGTTAAAGCCTTTAACTCACTACAGCTGAGAAATGGTAATCTGAAAGGGCTGGGGGGGGTCATAACATGGGAAAAGTTTTGGGTGCTGCTGATTTATGGGAGTTTAGCACTTTATTTGATGCAGGATTTTCTTTCAATACTGTAATTTAATGGAATTCAGTATAATATTTTTGCTCCTTTAATTCTGACTTTATTGCCTTCTGCTTCACATCTTCTGCCTTCAGGTTGTCTGAGGCTGTTTGTGTGTGAAAATTAATGACAGCTGGGATTATACAACATATTTCCACATGTACTGCACACATACACACCTAAATAGATTACAAATGTGTGTTTTAGCGTGAGGCTTCAAACCGAAGTCTTAGACACTTGCACACGCATTCAGACACACATGGTTTTTTTTTTTCCAGGCTGGTAATTAGTAGAAGCAGTAAGGTGATAACAAGCGCCAGCCACACGTTTGCAACCGAGGTGTCGATGCCAACGCTGCCGGATATCACAGCCCCGCACTTTATCACACTTTCCTCTCTCCCCAGATGGATAACTCTTAAATACAGATGCAGGCTCGCATGTGTTTTATAAAGTGCAAGAAAATCTGATCATGCTACACGGAGCACACACCTTCACCTTTACAGAAACAGAACACGTGCATCAACACGGTGTATATGACCCCCACAAGTCCTCCTCCTACCCTTTTCTTTCCCTCTTTTCCTATCTTCTCCACTCACCCACTCCTCCTCCGACTACATGATCTGAGTCATATGATTCAAAAGGTGAGAATCTACATTCAGCATATTGTTTTCATCTGGTTTTCCTGCGTGATAGGCTACCCTTACATTTCTTTTGTCTTCTTTTCATTTGCCTGCTTGGCTTTCATGCATGTGGCACTCGGTGACAAAGTTGACACCTTGCAGCTGGTGATGATCTCGTGAGTCTGACATAAGCTGCACCTACTGAATGCACATTTATATGAACCCCCTGGAGGGTGAATTTTCATGCTGAATAACAGTTTAATAAAATAGAGACATTGTGTTCCTTTTTTTTTCATCAATCATTAAAGGTGGTCCCTTGGAAGGTTTTATTTAATTATATTATGCTATAGTGGTCATACCATTGCTTATTAATACTGGAAAAATATATTTGTGGGTTGAAACATCAGTAATATATTGGTTTCAGACTTATCCTCCTGCATTCCCTTATCCCCATTTCATCTTCTCTCCTGTCTCTGAATTGATAACCTTTCAGCTCTTGCTCGTTTCACTGTGCACTGGCTCACTTTCTGTTTTATTTCTCTTCCGCAGGTTGTGGAAACAGCAGTATGAGTGGAGACATGTACAGTGCTGGCTATCACAGTATCACCAACATAGATTACTCGTCCGTGTGCATCAAGACAATGAGTGCCAGGTATAACCACTGCCCAGGTATGACCTGGCATCAGATGGACATACGTCAGCTCTCGTTCCCTGATGCCTCCTTTGACGTTATACTGGAGAAGGCTACTCTGGACGCCATCATGGTGGATGAGAAAACTCCTTGGGAGGTGTCACCTCAGTCTGCTTGCTTCATTCACCAAGCACTCACAGAGGTATTTTTTTTTAATCTTCACCCAAAAGTTTCATATTTTGTAACTTGAGATTCAGTTATCTTGGATTAATTAGCAAGAATGTTTCTGTTTTATGTCTGTGGGACAGTATTTGTAAAAGTATACAAGATTCAAAAAACTTTATTCATCCGCGAGGGGCAATTGAGGGCAAGCAGGGTGTTTTCCATGTGTTTGCCCACTGAAAACCCACTATCACTCACAACTGCTCTTTCATTTGGACTCATTATGAGTAAATACTAAAATCCAACCTTCGCGTGGTAATTCACTTTCCAATACAATAAATTTTTTTCCCTAAAGACTGAACAGTTGTGGCTCGTGCAGTTGTGGCTCTTAAAAAATCAACTGTAAATATCTACATACTGTATATTTGTTCATTTTAGAGAGCGGTCCTTTGCCTTTTTCACAACACACTAGTGTCTCTACTCACCTATAATGATTTGAGAGCTGTTCTACAACAGGCAGCAGTGCAGTTTATTTGTAAATGACTTTCTGACAGTGAAATTAGTGGCACTTTACATTTCCACTCCACAGCCCATCAGCGTAGTGGCAAGACGCTGAGTGCCCTTCAGCTGCTCGCCTCAGCACTAACCACCACTGTGTCAATGTGACAATGACAATGTTTTGACCATTTGCTGTGCTTGACCTTCGCATATTACGACAGGAGAGATCCTCTATTAACTGTAGTAGGAAACTTCTGATTTTTGAATGGGGAAGGATTACTCATAATGTACTTGCTGAACAGCCTAAGTAAGGTATAATTCACAATTTAGGTTAAAATTAGAGGTGTATGTCTCATGTCCTTAATACACAGGCTGAATATATAATTACAGTAAATGTTACAGTGGAAAAGGTCACAAAGTGTGACTCATTTTAATAGAAGCAGCTTCAGAGCACTAAGTAACAGTGATGCTAATGCAGATTTAAAACACTAGCATTTTTGCCCAGCACTTCAGAGGTACATGAGTTCATTTTTTTTGGTTTATTTAATAGAAAAAAATAGTGTTGTGCTCATAAATATACATTCTATATGCATTCTCATTAACTTAAAATGAATCCATTAAAAATACATAGGAGTGCCCTCCAGTTTGTGGAAGCCATGTTGTACCACCATCTTGGATACAGTGGTCGAGCTGGACATCACGTTCCGCATAATCATGTTTTATGTACATGGCTACAGATTGGCTATATATGTAGTACGCCAAAGGTGAAAGAGAAGTGAACTCACAGGCGTTTGCATGTTGTGGAGGCAAATTTTAATTTTTTTCTGCACATTCAGATTCAAGGATATAAAGATCATACCTATGTTTTATCATTTGAGAAAGGGGCCCCTTCACCAAAGAAGTGAAAACTGGAAAACATCCTTTTCTTCCTCACCTCATGCCTCATCTCCTGAACAGAAGTCAGGGCTCAAACACACAAAAACATGCATAAACATGCATATTTATTCCCACTTTTGTCACCATTACTTGTTGTCAGCAGATTAGATATGTGACACGTCGTCTTTGCATAGTTGACAACAAGACAGCCAAGCAACAATGGCAGCTTATTATAAGATAACATCATGCTAGCTAATGTTAGGCTCGAGTGTCCTAAAAATGACACTTTCCTCTGTTAAGTGATGATTATATTCCCACATCGTATGAGAGTTTAAGTGTCTGAGTCCATCAGTGTTAGATCCATCCATCCTGCCTGTCGTAGGGCCAACACAGAGACACAGACAACCACTCAAACTCACATTCACAGTAGAGTGACCAATTAACCTAGCCCCAGTAAGTGCATGTCTTTGGACTGTGGGAGGAAACCGGAGTACCCGGAGGAAACACACGCAAACAAGGGGAGAACATGCAAACTCCACACAGACAGAGAGGCCTGGACCAAGGAGGAATCAAACCCAGGCCCTCCAGATGTTATCAATGTTAGATCCACTTCAAAAAAAGTTTCAATAATGCCAGCTAACAGCAGCTAACAGTGGCAAAACAGCAGCGCTTACTGACAGAATAGTTAAGAATATCCTCAACAACTTACCACAGTATCACTGATTGGCCAAATCTAACGTGATCCGAAAAAATTAATGCCGCAAATTCGTCCTGTGAAATGACGTGACCGCTGTGAACAGCTGCATTAAGAAGAGGCAGCTCAGAAAAATACTTTTGATGCATGAAACATTCGCACGAAATTTAAGCGTCTGGTGGTTAATAGCCTACCAGCATGATGTTTCTGCTGATGATTTGGATTTAGCTTCAATTAACAAAGAAAATTCATTTGAGTGCCACTTTCAATTAATTTAAAGCAGTGTTTCTCAAACTGTGTCATGTCACACTTAACAAATGCTGAATGTCGGATTAATTCTCACAGTGGAACAAGGAAACATTAGCAAGTATATTAGCAAAGTGACTGTGTACAGCTGTGGACATAGAGCTGCTGTGGCATTTGAGAACCGCTGGTTAAAAACAAAAGTCTTATGGATTTCCACTTTTTTAGTATGATTATTTATTTTTAAGTTATTGCATATAAATCAAATATCTTTGGATTTTGGACTGATGGTTGAACAAATAAGTTTAAAAAATGAAACACTGCCAGGCACTTTTAAATAAAGCTAGTTATTAGTCTGTTAGTGATTAAACTCTGTAAAGAACTTCCTGTGAAATTTAAACACTGAATAATAAATGTGGCTGATTTGCAATCTCATTAAGTATAGGGTCAGGAGACAGGAACTTACCTTGGAGCTCAACTTAGGCAGAATTAACTATATAGCCAAAAGTATTCACTCATCTACCTTCACACCTTTAATATGATGCCAGCCCACCCTTTGCAGCTGTAACAGCTTCAGTTATTCTGGAAAGACTTTCCACAAAGTTTAGGTGTGTTTCTAGGAATTTTTGACCGTTCTTCCAGAAGTGCATTTGTGAGGTTGGATAGCGATGTTGAACGAGAAGGGCTGGCTCACAGTCTCCCCGCTAATTCATCCAAAAGGTGCACTGTCAAGGTTGAGGTTTTAATGAAACTCAAATTAAGTTTACTAATTAAGTTAAAAACACTCTTTTCTCTGTGTGAGCAGTATTTCCTGATGCCACCCTTGAACCTGTGACAGTGGCCGTCTCATGTCAACTAAATGTTTTTGCAGGTTATTTGCAGTAATGGAGGTTTTTCTTACAGTCTTAAGATGATGAGCAGTAATTTCTGACAGTTGTTTTTTGGTCGTCCAAACTTTACCATGAGTTGACTTGATATTTACTAGAGGCATCTCAAACTGTTTTAAGCTGTAAGATTATCTTTAGTTGTGATCAGCTAATACTAAATTGGCAGCATGGTGGTACAGTTGTTGGCACTGTTGACTCACAACAAGAAAGTTCTTCTCTCGGGCCTTTCCGTGTTGGCGTTTTTTCCCACTGTCCAAAAACAGGCGTACAAGGTTAATTTGACCATAGGTATGGATGTGAGCTTGAAAGGTTGACAGTGTCTCTGGCTTAGCCTTGTGACGCATTGGCATCCTATTAAGAGCATATCCTGCCTTTTGCCTTATGTCAACTGAGATAGGTTTTAAACTATCAGTAAACCTCAATGACTCTGGGTAGATGAGTCATTAAGAAAATCACTGGATGGATGGACAATTCCTAATGTCAAGTTTTTTCCCATAGATTTGGTAAAAAAAAAAAAAAAAAAACAATAAAATATTTAATAAT
>VOQJ01000762.1:6745-21591 GCA_015052665.1 Apistogramma diplotaenia | reverse complement strand
CTCACAGGAGTGGGGGAGTGGTGGGAGGCAGAGCGTCAAGCCCGGTCCGGCGGGGGATGGGCTTAACACCAGGTCAGGTGTCCCATCCCTGGTCTCTGTCTCCCCTGTTCTCCTCGCTTTGGGGAATTGATCGCGTGCTGGGAGGTTCCCATGATGCACTGAGTGTTTCTTCTCATTCACCTCTTTCACTCTCTTTATATCCTATTGTGCATTTAATCATTACTTATTAATAATCCTTCTCTCTCTCTTCCGCAGCATGCCTTTTGCCCTCTCTCTCCTCAGCCCCAACCGGTCGCGGCAGATGACTGCCCCTCCCTGAGCCTGGTTCTGCTGGAGGTTTCTTCCTGTTAAAAGGGAGTTTTTCCTTTCCACTGTCGCCAAGTGCTTGCTCATAGGGGGTCGTTTTTGATTGTTGGGTTTATTATAAGGTACCTAAAAAGCGCCTTGAGGCGACTATTTGTTGTGATTTGGCGCTGTTTAAATAAAACTGAATTGAATTGAATTGAAGAGGATAAGAATGTGCACATCAGTCCAAAAGTGCGCAATTAAGCATGAGACCATAAGGGACAGCAGGCAGTTCAGGAAAAAAATGTGATTCAGACAGTGGAGAGACATAGGAAGAGTAAGAGAAAATTTAGAGCAACCCAAAATTATCAAATGGCTATCAGGAGTCAGATACCTGCAATCTTGCACCAGAAGTCCATAAGTTTAGGGCAGGAGCAGATCCCCCCGGAGAGACATGACTTCAAAAAACCCAGGTTCTGTGGTTACAGGCCCAATAATAAAAGTGAAAAACAGGGAGGCGGAGGCCACCCTCAAGTTTCTTTAGGTGTGACTTTGAGATTCGAGGACGTTTACCAGCCAAGACAGAAGGAATGGTAATTGAATCTATTATCTTAAAAAAAAAATGAGGCAGTAATATAAATGGGTATATTTTGAAAAAGATAAGTACATTTTGGGAGGACAACCATCTTGACAACATTAATGCGGCCAATCAAGAAAGAGGGAAAAGTTTCCACTTCTCCACCATTGATTTACTGTAAATTCTGGACTATAGGCCGCTACTTTTTTCTCCACACTTTGAACACTGCAGCCAATACTAAGAGCGCCAACGAAGAGGCTGAAGTGAGTTACGAGATCCCAGAGGAGGAGATATTGGAATAATGTTGCACTGTTCAGTAAAAAAGCATGAGCAATGTAATTTGTGAGTTTGTGTTACTGATACATACGTTTATTTAAAGGTAGCCATGTTACAGGCACTGTTCAAAAAATCATTTGCAATATGTATTGTTTATGTATGTATTGTTTTATGGTATGGTAAACATCCTCACATGTAATATCTTTCTGTGTAAATATCGCATATTACGATGTGGGACACCTATGGCTTAAAATCCGGTGCAGCTTGTACAAGTACAAAATTGATTTTCTTTCTAAAATTTGAGCATGTGGCTTGTAATATGTAGTTTGGAATTTTGATCAGATCCAGAAAGTTATGTGTAGCCCCTTCAGACCTATGGGATTGCCGGCAATCCCAGCTGGTAGCTAATTTTAAATGCCCATAGAGGATTTACACTTACGTATGATGCTTTCACTGTGTCACAGAGCGCTGTATCCTTCCTGTAACAGGCTTGCAAAAATCATGTAGCAAACTCTACCAACAAAACGTGCTCCGTGCATTTAATCGTATGCATTAGTGTGTGCAGCTATGGCATTTCTTTAGCTAACATAGATACAGAAGATAGAGAAAACGCTTTTCAATTTCTTTGTGGGCTAGTGCACTTGTTAGCTACCATATGTAGTTACTATGGATTACCTTCATACATATGCTTACAGTCGGGGTTCTGAAGGTTCTGTTGATTTATAGTAAATTGAAATATTCCAGTCGATGGTACTACAGCATTTTTGAATGTAAAGATATGGTCTGGCAGACTTTTTGTGTTGTAGGATACTAATAAAAACAGTGTCCAGATCCTCTGAAAGTGGCATAAACTGACTTTTGTTCCAATTAAACTGGAAAACAAGATCAAGATAACATCATCTGCATACAGGCCAATGAGACTGTCTGCAGTATAGTCCGAAATGCTGGTAATCAAAGGATGGGTCCTGATAGAAATAGCATGGGGTTCCAAGGCAAATGCAAATAGCAACAGTGTGAGACAACAACTGTGTCTGGATCTGCGATGCCGAAATGAGAAGGAGATGAAAAGGGTGGATTAGCAGCAAAAGAGACCGTAATGACTTCTGTGAACAATTTAGTATTTCATATTAGAAGTTGACATTTGTGAATGCCAGAAGAAGCACCTGCACCTGCTGTAGTACACTTTAGGGTGGGATCACATTCAATAATAAGCTGTGGAAGGAAGGAAGAAGAGAGTTGATGTGAGCTGGAGAAGTACTCTATTCGGTTTCTCAGTATCAATCCTATTTAGAACAAGACTTCTCAGTGTCAAGGCTCAGTCAGCCTATTGTACATCATTAATATGAAGTGGTGAGACCAGTGGAGACCCAGAGAGGTCATTCTGATGGAGAGGCACCGAGCAAAAGGGTGAAATAGCAGCATCGCGTCACATTAATAATTCAGAACAACATCAAGTATACTCGAGCATAAGCAGCTCTCACTTTGTGGAAGCAGCTTCTTGTTGGTGGGATATTGATTACACTGCTGAGTAAAAAGAACTCACTTTCATATTACATATGCTGTATGAAAAGTATTCTATAGAACGAAAACTCATTAAAACTTTAAAAATACATGGAACACGTGAACCTGAACACGACGTGCCGCCTCTTAGCACCTTAAAAAACATTAAAGCACATGAAGAAAATGTTCTCTATATATAAGAATGGTGGGAGTTGAGTGGGTGGAGCGGCCAAAGCATGTGTTTTGTTTTATTAGTAGCACACAGTAATTATGCAACCTGCCCACATTCATATAAGTGGTGCGTCGTCTGTAGAAAGTTTGATGTCCTGCAAGGGACACGTGGGAGCCATTTAGTTCATCAGGAGCCATCCTGATGGCTTCGAGCTCACAAAAATGCAGCTTTGGAGTCAATGCTGCACTGATCACCTGACTTTCTTGTTCTTGTTCTTGTTCTTGTTCTTGTTCTTCTTCTTCTTCTTCTTCTTTTTAATTTTCTGAGGCATATTTAAATGAGATCCAACTTTAGCTCTGTCTCTGTGCCAGGTTGCTAAGCTACAGGCTGTGTCAGGAAGTGACAAGCGAACATAATTACGACCCTGGTTGACAGACATCGACCACAGTGTTCATTAGACATGCTCGAGCATTAAGGCATCAAGTCTTTTTAAAGGACAAAATCCTGACACGACCTTTTGTCTCAACTAATTACCACATTATCATTTGGTGAACAAGTATTTAGACAGTTAAAGACAAAGGAGCTGGCTCTGTTTGATGTGCGGACTAAGTTTTATGCTTGTCTTAGCTGAACTTTCTTGCATCTTGAGCATTTTTGTGGCATCGCTGCCCATAAGGGGGGTTGCATTTCACTGCAATAATGTATGTACAAATAAATAAATAAATGCTTCATAATGGGTTTGCAGTTCTGCTTCTTAATTTCTCAGGCATATCTTCATCTGAATTCATGCTCTTGATGTTTTGCTGTGTTGCTGCTAATGAGCTGTTTGTGTATGTCGAGTCTCGTTTCGCTGCAGTCGGCACTGTGATGTGCTCGCGCTCGTTCTCTCTGTGCTGCCCTCACTTTGATTGACAGTGATATTAGCACCTTTTCTTCTCTCTGCCTCTCCTCAGCCTTCAATCATTCCAAGTCTTCCTTTGACCTCAAGAGACGCTGGGAAAATGAAGCAATTTATAGTGGGCAACAGGCTCGATGCCTTAATGTTTGTGAGGGAAAAATAGATACAAATCATTTGTATTACTCAGATATATTCAACTGATTTTCAACCAGACAAGATATAAGTGCAAGAGCTATTGTCAGGCAGGTCTGTGCAGTGCTAGATTGATCTGTCTGTAGCTTTGGGCGACTTCTCTACTACTTCCTGTTTAGTTCAGCGGTGTCCAAACTATGGCCTGCGGGCCAGTCATGGTCCGAGCTCGGATTTTATATGGCGAACGAAAGGTGAACTCCTCCACTGACGGCCTGTTCTGTGTACATGCAGCTTCACTTCAAAATCACTTTTTGGCACATCACCGGTAACTTCTGTAACAGTTACACCGGTAACAGAAGTTACCAGTGTTGTGCCAAAAGGTGATTTTTGTTATTTGTCCTCAAAAAAATGTAAACCGGCGTTGTCAGTGGCCTCTCGTCAGTCAAACTGACTCTCATGAATGATTTCAATTCATTCTGAGTGAAAAAGAACGGCCTGTCAAAGATAGCAGTCACATTTTGGCAAAACGACTTAAATATTTTTTTTATTTCTAACAAAAAACAACCCCTGCAGCAGAAGTTGCAACAAATATAACATCACAGTTCTATACAGATATTTGATGTGTCTAAAAAAGACTGAACTGATTATAATGTAGATACAGTAACACACTCATAAAGATACTTGCAAAACAGGTCATTTTTAAATTTTATTTATAAGGCCTTAATAAACTGCAGTCTTACTGATCGCAGAGAATCGCAGAAAAACATCAGAAATATTATATTTCTTTTCTGAAATCACTTTTTGGCACAATAGCAGCAGCTGGATAAGAACAAGGTTCTAGAGCTGAACATTTGCAAAGAAAATGGTCAGCCTGTTTGGCTCCACATATTTGTGTGTGTAGATTTTTTTTCTGTTCTAAACCTAAATTTACCTTCACCTCAGTGTCAGTAGCTTACCTGTTGCTCTGTTATCAGAATTACCCAGCAGCATTTTACAGTTTCTGTATGTTATACTGACACTGCATGGAAATGCTTATAAATATTGCTATTTAATACTTTCATCTTTTATTCTTTAAAATAATGTAATCGGGGACTGTTGGCCCTCAGGCACTATCACATTGCCAAATCTGGCCCTCCTTGAAAAAAGTTTGGACACCCCCTGGTTTAGAGCATTTTAAATGGCATTTTAATTCTCACTAAATCTATGGCTACCTAGTACTACGTCACTGATGCGTCTGTGCACCTGTTCAGTTTATGAATGCAGCTTGCAAACCAAGCTCACTAACTTACTTCAAAATATGGTAACTTCTGGCTTCAGGAAAACAACATGGTGGTATTGCTGCTGTAGTTCATTGGATTGAGCAAGTGACCCATATGCTAATCCTGGGTTTGAGTCCACCCCAAGGCCATTCATTGCATGTCTTTCCCTTCAACCTTTCCTGTCATCTTCCCATTGTCCTGTCTCAGTAAAGGCTACCCCTCCAGTAATAGTAATATATACTTTATGTGTTCACAGTAACCCAAACAAATAGATGGAGTTTACACACTTTTAAGTCAGCAGATGCTCATCTGTTTTCTGTGTATCAAAGTTGTGCCCTTATCACTTATGCTGATCACAGATGTGCAGGAATTTACACCTCTGACCACACATCTGGGGTGGCTGTAGCTCAGGAGGTAGAGCAGGTCACCTAACAATCGGAAGGTTGGCGGTTCGAATCCTGGCTGCTCTGGGCTGCATGCCAAAGTATCCTTGGGCAAGATACTGAACCCCAAGTTGCCCTCCGACGCAAGCATTGGAGTATGTGAATGTTAGATAGAAAGCACTTAGCTTAGTTAAAACATGGAAGTGCTTGTATGAATGTGGTGTGAATGGGTGAATGTAAACGTGTTGTATAAGCGCTTTGAGTGCTCTGAAGAGTAGAAAAGCGCTATATAAGAACTAGTCCATTTAACATCTGTCTTCCACAACAGAAAAAACATCTGAACACAAACACTATGCAGTGCCACAACACATACAGGCAACTCAATGACACCTGACAAGAAACTGCCACTGTTAGTCAGCTAACAAGCATCCACACTACAAAGGATCTTACTGGGAGAAAATTTGTAAGTGGTTCATTGAAGCCAAGATGGCAGCTACTGCAGGCAGCTATAGTTGAGTCAAAAGACAATTGTTCTTCCATTTGCCATCTTGCTTTATTCTAGAGATCACACTAATGTGGCAAGAACCCCAGCACAGAAAAGAGCAAGTATCAATTACAACCGACGTGCTATTAGGTCAGACACAGTATAAAAAGGAGCTGCCGTGGAGGTGGGTCAGCTGAAAAATGCAGAATACTGACACAGAAAGATGAGTTCAAGACTTGAGTTCAAATGAGCTTAAGGCTGAATCAGAGGTGGTCTGTGGTGGAGGTACATTAGCAGGTACATTTCTTAAGGATCCAGAGGCGTACTGGCTGGCACACAGAGAAGATCTGAGAACAAGGAACTGCAATAAATCACAAAACCAACCAGGAAACGTGTGATGAACCTGAATGTTCTGCTACCATGGCTGTTACTGTTGTTAAAGATCTGTGGGTGGATGAATGAGCTGGTCCTTAATTACTGCAGGTGAGTGATAGATGATGCAAGACGGAGACCGGTGGGAACTGCTGAATAGATATGCGTCGGATGGGACCACACAAATAGGAAAACTTAGGAAGGAGTATGGCAGTGAGAGGGAAAGGGAGAAAGACACGGGTAACTGAAGCCAGCTAAAGCAACCTGAATAGCATGGCCTCAATGAGATTTGCCAATAGGATGCACAAAAGAGTATCATCTGATTAATCAGCTGATCAGCTGATCAGTCTGTGTACTAGACTCCTGGCTTGGCTTTGTGGTCTGCTTACACCAAAAGATTTACTCAAGATACTGATGACTTGACTGATGAGCTAAACAGCCAGGAGGTTTGAACTTTTTTGATCTTATTGAAACTGTTGTGAACTGGTAAAGGAATGTCTGGCAGGATAGGGCGAGACCACATGTGACAGTTAATAGACAGTTTTTTTGTTTTTATAGTTTAGCCAGAATGTGAACATAATGTATATTGTCATCCAAGCAGCAACAATAAGTCTTTAAATAATTCCAATAATCTTTCAATCAGATTGAACCTGTTATCAGTTAAATAATAAACATTTGGGTTTTATTGACTACATTACAGTCCTCCTCTCACTGCCATCCTTTTTTTTAAAAATGCATAAATATTGAAACTTCATCTGCATGCTATAATTTGACTTCACTTCAGGCAGCCAACCCCACAATTTCAGGCTCAATTTTTCTGCAGGCCAAATGTGAAGCCAACTGAGTGAATCTGTTTTGCAAATATGTGCAAATATGACTCTGTAATAAGGAGAACCCATCAGCTAATTTTGTCTGCTTTCTAAATTCATGAGTGCATTTATGGCTAGGGAATAGATGGGCCTACACCTGACAGCTCTCTCATACACACAAGAGGGTTGATGATGATTGAGAGGGGTGCCTTTGGATAGCAGAGACACCGTGTACATGTTTGATTATATGTGTCACCATCAGGCAGCTTTATTGTCGTCATAATGCTGACATGTCTTACTTTAATTTGCCCATTTTGAAATGCCAGTGATGTGTTCATGTGTCATCCATTTGTGTTTTACCTGCAGGTATGCACATTTTGTTCTATGCGCCGGTCAGTTATTTCCCAGTTGTCCCAGAATTCCTCCCTAGAGGAAGCAATAGCAATTATGATGACAGCGCGCTGTGAGATATCATCTTTCAATTAGCAACTTTTTACATTTCATCCACGATAATTAATTCTTATATTCAAAGCCCTATTTATATTTATTTATTTGATTTTAAATGATAAGCACTAATATGTGGTATGTGTCTCCATAGCAGTATATTGTCTACTGGTCTGTAATTCTGATTATTACTTTATCATTTCTGTGTTAACACCATCTGTGTCATCAAGGAGATAATTGGTAATAAATCTATTGTGATAACTTTATCTGATAGAACATGCTTTTTATCAGAGCAGCAGAGCAGGAGGTGACGGCCTGCCAACATACAGATTGTTATAAGCCTGATAATGAGCCAAACACAAATGCAAAGTTAATGGAGGTTTAAGTGAATGAATAATAATCAGGCACAAGTTACCATGCAAACTGCAGCTCACGTGGACATACATTGAATCATTGCGTAGTCGGATGGAAAGAATGAGCAGAACTGGATGTAAGATGCTGCTGATGATGTTGACCTTATATCCAGGTCAGCATCATGGGATTTTGCTCTCTGAGCATCATAATAAAAAAAAGAACTTTGCAGTCAGGTGACATAGCACTAAAAACTCCTGAACTCCCTTTTGTTTTAAAGCTAATTTGTTCTTAACATCATCATTCAATCGAGACGGAACGTTGTCAAGGTCAGGTGATGCACTAGATGCTGGTTGAATTCCCTTGTTGTGAAACCTGAGGCTATACAAACAGAAACCAGTAGGCTGACAGGACCCTAAATCCACCTTTAAAGATTTGTGAAAGTGAAGAAGTCATGCAAACACCTGATATTGTGTGGTAACAATAAAGTTACAGAGTTTGTGTTCCACCCCTTTGAGACATATTGCAAATTTGTGCTGAGGTGGTGTGCATTGTTAAGGCCTGAGGCTCACGGTGCAAGTGGTTGTTATTGCTACAATCACACCAGGGAAAAAGGTGATTGGGGACTGCGGCACAGTGTGCACGTGTGCAATGAACTTGCAATCTTGTTGCCTTTGAAATGGCTGCTTCAAAGACAGGGACCTGGTTAGCAATTATATGTAATCTGTTTGTAAAATTGCCATAATTTAGTGAAATTGCTAATCTGTTGCTTTCTATGTACACAGAAATTCACATTAACATTAACATCCAGAGTCCAGTCAGAACTTCATGGACTTGAAACAGAAATTCAAAAAGTCCTCGGCACACAGTGAAACAGTTGCTGCAGGATTTAACTTCAAAATGATAAATGGCAGCTTTGCTTTTATATAGAAATATAACCAGTTATAACCAGGAAATGGGGAAAAAACCATGGGAAAGCAATTTAAAAAAAGCAAAGTCCACTCTAAAGTCATCTTTGTGTCATCACTTTCTTAACTAGTGAGCTTTAAAAGGCTTAAGATGATTTGGCAGGTGGATGCTCCTCTTCAGTTGCCGGATGCTGAAAGTAAGCACCATAAATATGAGTTTATGACATGTACAATCACAAAAAATGACGAGTGGCCAGACCATGGGCTGAAATTACTGCTGTGTTCTGACGGTGACATCTGGAAGGAAAGCCAAATGTCACCAGTCATATTTATTTAGTAAATGTACGAAGGTGCTGGAACACTCCAATCCCCAAATTTCAAACTATTTCTCTTCTCTAAAGTTGAGTAATGTCTCTGTTAACAGTGGGAGAAACACTCCTCCAGCTGTAAACAATCACTTCTCAGCATAACTGCATAACCCCTCTGCTCGCAGAAGCTGAAAATATCCTAAAATGCTTGCAAAAACAAGCTGGATTGAAAATGCTGAAAATTAGGGATCTCAGCACCTGTCAGAGTGCTCGCAGAGTTACTGAGTGTTGCTGAAGAACAACATCAACCCCCCAGCAGATAAACACCACGCAGTTGTGTACTTCTGTGTGACAGGGCATTGACAGTTTTGCTGATTGCCAGATGAAAATGCAAAGTGAGAAATATTTTTCATTTTACAAGAAATAGCTGCCACTCAGTGAATCAGAACGATGACTCAGTATTGGCAACGTTCAAAATAAAGCAAAAGTTCTTCATGTTCTGCTGCAGCGCCTTATTGAAGATTAGTGGTCATGTGTCCGTGTGCTTTGTGTTTTTGGTGTGGGTTGACTTTCTTGTGCTGTAATTATCCTGTCAGAGCCAGCAAACCTGATATTAGTGCTAATAGGCTAGGACTTGGAAAACGACAACAGGGAAAAACACTGAGCAGAAAACGCAAACATGCAGTCGTGGAAAAAGGACACATATCAGAACATTAAAAAAGCAACATCTGGTTCTAAGGAGGTCTTAAAATTATGTAAATACAAACTTGGATGAACAACATGGCACACTACACCATGTGATTTTTTTATTTGACAAAAATTAAGCAAAAATGCAGAAGCAGTGTGTGAAAAAAGTACAACCCATTACTCAGTAGCTTGTAAAACCACCTTCAGCAACAATAACTTGCAGCAGTCATTTTCTCTGTGACTTTCATCAGTCTTTCACGTCACTGTGGTTGAATTTCGATCCTCTGTGTTTACTTTTTGCCTAACTTGGTGTTGTGTATTATGACCAAACATCTCCACTTTGGTCTTGTCCAAACAACATTGTCTTGTGGTTTGCTTAGACACAACTTTGCAAACCTAAGCTGCACTGCCATCTTCTTTTTGGAGTAAAGAGGCTTTCTCCCTGCAACCCTTCCAAACAGGCCATACTTTAATTGTACCAACATGAACTCTAACGTCTAACATATTAACTGAGGCCTGAGGTGTAGCTCTTGGGTTTTTTGCAGTTTCTCTAAGCACTGCAGCGTTTGACCTTGAGGTGGGGTTCCTGGGAAGACTGGCAGCTGTCTGAAAATGCCCTTATAATCATTCCCAGATTGATAGACAGCAATAATTGCTTCTCTGAGATTTTTTTTTGTGTTTTTCTTATAATAAAAGATGTAACATAGTGTGTCGTTGTTCATATTTACCAATTTTTTTTTTTTTAAGATTGTTTTTTTGGCCTTTTCATGGCTTTATTGATAGTTGCGTAAGTGGAGAGAGACAGGAAAGTGGGAGGAGAGAGACGGGGAAGACACGCAGGAAAGGGCGACAGGTCGGGAATCGAACCTGCGCTGCCCGCACCGCCACGTGGCATATATGGTCGCCTGCTCACACCCTGAGCCACCCTGGCGCCCATATTTACCTAATTTTAAGACCTGGAAAAACCTTAAAACAAAAAGACTTACTTTCACATGATTGTAAGTGTCAAACATTTAATATTCTTCAGAAGAAGAAAAAACAGCCTTCCTGCAATCTTAGTTTAATATGAATATTTATTTAAAAATCAATAGTTCAATACAGAAATAGTCATCTGTTATATATCAGACAATCAGTACTTCAACCATGCTTTCTCTGATTAATCACGGTCTCAAAAAAGTACAAGATTTTTTCCATTATTGAGCTTGTGCAAAGAAAATACACTAGAAAGCAATAGAAACACTGACACAAAGTAGATTACAAACAGTTCCTTTGAACGGTTCATTTTCCAGAAGAAGGCATCGCACAATTCCCAAAAAAATCAAAGATTTAAGGCAATTTTGTACAGTTAATTTTCATATAGATCTGTAAATTTCAAAACACTCAGTTTTCAACAAAAGGAACTGGTGCATCCTTTGTAAAACTGTACATGCAAACATAGTGCACATTATTAAGAAGATATGACAAGCATACAATATATTATTTGGATATCTTTAGTAAACAAAGATCTTACGTGTGTTAACACCTCACATAGTCTAATAAAATACGCTTATAAAAGGTGCCTCACAGGCACACACACACACACACACACGCTCGCACGCTCACACACACACACACACACACACATACACACACACACACGGAGTATACATCAAACACATGCATGCATACATATATACACACTTGTGGATTCATGAGGTTTGGCAAAGTTAGTGAGCTGTGGCAACACAAAATAACTGGCAGCACTGTACATTTGTGCCCAAGAATGGAGGCTGAGAAAGGTCAAAAAACATAATCCTCATTTACATATTAGTCCAAATGAAAGTGAACAAAAATGTAAACAATCCCACTCAATTTAAATCTGTAAAATCTTTCAAATTTGAATGACCATTTACTATTTGCAATAACATGATTTTCATTTTTTGTTTTTTAAGTCTTACAAAAATATATAGTTTTCCAATTTCTAAAACTTTGCTCAGAGCTTCAAATTCCAGCTCTACATTCAAGTGTCTGGGTTTCCAGCCTGGTTTGAATAAAAAATGTTAATCTTAATTTCACAAAAACAATTTGAGCGACTGGATTTTCTTGTTTGCTTGTGAGCAAATCTTTAGGAAAATGGTCAATTTAAATGCATTTATTAGGTTACTTTCTGAATTTATGAGCCCTAAAAAATGCATAACTTAAAATGACCAAAATACAAATGGTGACTTTAAATGACATAATTACCTGATTTTCACAAGAAATATATCACTGTTATGAATTCTGTGTTATTGAAATAACATCAAGTATTTAAGTCAGGTCATAATTGGCAATTTTTTCTGGGTTCGCTGGTCTTCTCAGGAAATTTGATGAAATTAGCATTAGGGAAGAGATGTGTTTTCCTATGCTGTAAAGATTTAATGATCAACATGTGACTACAAGAGGTAGTTTGTTGTTCAAATAGGTTTGAATCCAACTGAAACTGGGATTGAACCTTGCTGTAGTTTTAGTAAGCAAACAGTTCAGGCTGCAGTTTGCATCCTTGTCTGTCTATTCATATTATAAACAGCATATCTTAAATGAATCCAACAATGGGCAACTAAGATTCGCCAAATCCGTATCTGACTCATACTCTCCCCTTTTGACACTGAATAATGGCCTGAAAGGTGTTTTTACAGGAAAATATCACAATCAAGTTGACCTTTGACACTTTGGATATAAAATATAATTTCTTCCCATTATTAAAAATGTGTTAAGTTTTCAATTCGACCACCAAAAGTGTCTTATCATAGGTAACAGTGAGTTTGACCTTCAACCACCCAATTCTAATCACTTCCTCCTTGAGTCCAAGTGAGGTTTGTGTTGAAGTTGAAGAGATATTACTTTAAAAATGCCTGGTTCATAGCTGTCACCAAAGATGGGGCAAATTGGGGAAAAAATAAAATGTAAAAATTTCCTAGAAACAATATAGAAGTTTTTGAAAATGTTTATTTACCTTTGCCTTTCTATTGCTCCTTTTAGGCTATATTTTTAAAACTAGAGTGTTTCAATTGCAGATGAAAAGTTGTAATTATAGGCAATAAATCCTGCTATCTGCAACTAACTGTTCTTGCTCCACTAGCTTATTGTGGCTCCTCTGCCCTTTCCAGGATTTTGTAGTGTGTCTGATCAAGCCTTGAGGTCCACGTGGGGGTTTGATCAGCCATATCTCTGTTGATGTGACATGGAGCATTTTGGTGATCTTTGCACTGATTTATTATTCTTATTTATGCTTTAAACTCACAGTTGGCCACAAGAGGACTAAGCCAGTATGCACACATTCATTTGATTAATTCAGCCACTTGGTCTTTCTGCTACAGTGACAATACACGGGAAGACAAATGTGAGAATGCAACAAGAAATGCAACACTGGCCGGTCTCACAGCAAAATGCAAAATGGTCACAAACTTGTCATGTTTTTTTTTTTGTGGCAGCCATTAAAAAATGTGTAGTAATGTATTTCACTGGTTAGTGCATTCTGCATCACCTATGTTGTCTAGACTGAGTTTTAAAAGAAGTAACTATTGTATTATAACCTAAACTCTGATCTTCGAAGACCAGACTCCAGTAATATTTGTGTCCAGAAATAGAGGTTGTGGCCATTTCACTACCTACTGTGAGACTACAGTGCATTGTAAAATATTCAAAAGTTTATAAAAAGAAAAAAAGTAAGTACAATTTAGTTTAGTGTTCTTTGCATGTATTTTCCTTTTCACAAGGAGGATGCTTAAAAACATGAGTATAAGGTTTGTTCACATTGTTAAACATTTTTTTGTGCACTGTAAGTTTTAATGCAACACCAAATCATCCTTTTACTGTTTTTGGTGTTGCACTGCTCTCACTAGCAAATAAATATTGAAATGTTGCATCCCCACTCATTTTAAATATTTAATCGAATGCTGTTTTAACAGGGTACTTCATTCAACATAGAAATCTCAATTTAACTCTCTTCACTCACACAAACTCATGACAAAAATAGACTTCTAAATCGGAAATTCGTCGCAACAGTGAATACACCAACTCACACGCATCATCCTGATTCATATGATTAGAACATATAAATACACCATAAAAACAAAGCTGTATCAAAGCTAAAGGTGCATTCAAAATACACTCAAGTACAAACACACAACACACAAAAGAAAAAGGAAAAAAAATATAGGGAAAATGTGTTTTTCTCTGCATTTTTGACCACTGGGCTCTTTTTGCTCAAACAAGATTTTGTTTGAGAGCAGCTGCTATTGTTTTGAACATGGGGCAGGAATATGTGATAACACGATGAGACGAAACCCCTGGGCATGTGTGCATCCTATTGCCAAGGCAGTTTGGAGGAGAAAGACAGACAGAAAGACACAGAACGTCCATGTTTCCATTCACCTCTCAAATAGTGCTACATAAACAGCCAATTAAGCTTGGATGGGAATTTAAAAACTGAAAATCAAAAAAAAAAAAAAGTTAAAAAAAAATCAAAACTTAAAATGTAGCTAATGTTGGCTATATTAAAATTTTTCTTTGAGCCCACAGTCATGCTAACAGCTCCACGTGGTTGAAACATTAACGTTAAGACTTGTAGCATGCTCACAATGATAATGATGCTTGCTAATGGCTAGCAAGAAAGCTGTTAACTATGCTCACCATCTTATCGTATATGCTAAGAGTGAATAGTAACTAATAGTAACTAAATTTTGTTAAACATAATTTGTTTTTCATTGTAACTTTCCTTTTTTCATGACTTTAATTGTACACCAACATTACAGACAAACATTGGGTTTTTTTAGTACTTATCAAAGAGGTGTGCTGGCTAACCAACTGGTGCCTTTCCGTGAGCATTTAGCATGGCTGAAGTTGAACATAGATTAATACATTTCTATGAATTTAGGGCAAACAGATTTTAGATTTAAAAAATATTCTGTCAAATTTAATCCTGTATGAAGCTGATATTATGTGAACCAAAAAAAAAAAAACCAGAATAAAAAAACAGCAAAA
>VOQJ01000755.1:3460-15723 GCA_015052665.1 Apistogramma diplotaenia | reverse complement strand
TTTTCTTCTTCTTTTCTGTTAGGCAAAAGAAGCCAAGGGGGACCCTGATGCGGTCATCTCCTGGACCATGTTCTCTTAATCCACCATCCTGCATCTTCCAGTGTTTTCAAGTGACCAAGTAACTTGAGTGAAGATGATCAAAACAGGACCTCGGTTGGCCACCTCGCTGCCACCAGACACAATCGACATCATCCGCAGCAAGACCCACTCCCGCCGCGTGAGATTAAACGTTGGGGGTCTTCTCCACGAAGTTCTGTGGAGGACGCTGGATAGGCTGCCCCGCACGAGACTGGGCAAACTACGAGACTGCAACACTCACGACTCTATCATAGAGATATGCGACGATTATAGCTTGGATACCAACGAGTATTTTTTCGACAGACACCCCGGCGCCTTCACCTCCATCCTCAACTTCTACCGCACTGGAAAGTTGCACATGATGGAGGAAATGTGCGCCCTCTCGTTCAGTCAGGAGCTGGACTTCTGGGGCATCGACGAGATCTACCTGGAGTCCTGCTGCCAGGCCAGATATCACCAGAAAAAAGAGCAAATGAACGAAGAGCTCAAAAGAGAGGCAGAGAACATGAGGGAGAGGGAAGGAGAGGAGTTTACTACCACGTGCTGTTCCGAAAAGAGGAAAAAACTCTGGGACCTCCTGGAAAAGCCAAGCTCATCATTTGCTGCTAAGGTAGTGTGTGTGTGTGTGTGTGTGTGTGTGTGGTGGTGGTGGTGGTGGTGGGCACGGCAGAACAAGTGAAAGTAGTGGGTAACCTGAGAGATTGTGGATATGGTTTGCAGCCTGCAAGGCCTCTATTGCTTAAGTTTTAGATAATCGTTTGTCCATATTTGGATTCTGACGACTGAAGGTTAAATTTAGAAATCTGCTAAAGAAAACACAACAACAACCAAAGAGAGAACACTGAGAGGCTGGCACAAATCTCTCTTTGAGACTGGCTTGATCTAATGTCTGACTTTCTTTTGACCTGAACCTGTGCTTTTAAGCTGTCACTTCCCGCAGCTGGAGTACAGAGGGCAGAAAGAATGAGCACTGGATAGAGAGAAAGGTGTTTTTGTGCTCAGAGGTGAGCTTCAAAGCTATTTGCTAAGTTGCTTATTCATCACTCTCTATTCAAAATCAAAAGCTGTGGAAGCTCATTTTGTTAGTTTTCTCAAATCAATAATCCAAAGCCAACCAGGTGCACTTCCCTTGGAGAAAGACCTGGATGCTGTTTTCTCCAGTGAGTCAATTAAAGCCCCCCTTTGTCTTTTTTGATGAAAACATGACAACTTGCATTATTCCCCTTCATAGGTTCCATAGTGTCTCTTGGGGGTAATTACCAAAGGTTTGTTTTTAAATGGCAACAAGAAGGATGAAAGGTTTCATCCATGTCATAACTGCAAGAAGCCTCCATGTGCAAATTATGTATTTTTAGACCATCACACAACACCTCCTCCTTTCCACTGTCACCCCCTCTTGGCTTCATCAGGCACCTCTGTCTCATTTCCAGTTCAGTATTTAATCTTCCAGCTCATTAACAGGCTCATAACACAGTGCAGGAACAGGAGAACTGCACTTTGCTGGATCAATGAATCATGTTAACAACATTTTTAAGAGAACCAACTTGCCAGAGATGTGACCGGGTCAGTATTCACCCCAAAACCAAAATGATTATATATTGTAGTACAGGTATTTTGTGAGGTTTTTTTCTCCTATTTAGTAACTTTTTAGTTACTAAACAGAATGACATGTTTTGGTTTTCCAGGCTGAATTTACTGCCACTGATGGGTCAGCTCAAAATGCCTGAAATGTATTTGGACGACAGGAGGATGCCTCCACTATGGAGCAGTATGCTAAGTACTTCCGAAACAAAAGATCTCATGGCGATATCATTACTCAAAGAAATTTCAAACACCTCCTCGACCAGGAGTTCCTGCATAATTTATGTACCTCATCTATTCAAAGACCCTACTCTATCTCTGACCTTGGGTTTCTGAAGCTCCTAATTATTTGTCTTTAATATTCAGTCACATTGCTCAAAGACATTATGCCCCATTATGACACTGCCCTGCATTTTTATTATGCATGTCAAACCCTTCTGCAAGGACAAGAACATGCAAGCAAAATTTGACTTTTACCCAATCTTTGTTAAACTGTGCTAATGAAGCTTCCACAGATCCACAAAGCTACTGTTTCCAATAACATAAACCAAATCTGTACTGTTTGTTATTAGATAAGAATTTATGGAAATTGGGCAAGTGGAGGTTAAGAAAAGAAGTGTTAGGCCTAAAAGAATTCTACAGCAGATGAACAGTATCTGAAAGTCTTGTCCATTAAAATAAGAAAAGAAAATCCAGCAGAGACCTGAGAGATTCATTTGGCCCTTCAGCTGATCCATCTACAGTTCACTGAAGCCTCATCAGAATGGTCTCAGTGGGAGGGTCGCTGTCAAGAAGCCATTCTTAAGGAAGAAAAATGGGGGGAAAGACATATGCCAAATTACACAAGAACTGAGGAACCCAAATTTTAAAAAATTGGTTCACATCACCACACATGTACAGAGGAAATCAGGAGAGAGTCTACAGCCATCTGTAAAACATGGTGGAGGCGCTGTCGTGGTTTGGGCTGCATTTCAGCCAGTGGTATTAGGAATTTTGTAAAAGTGATGGAATTATGAATGCCTCAAGATTTTAGATAGATAGATAGATAGATAGATAGATAGATAGATAGATAGATAGATAGATAGATAGATAGATAGATAGATAGATAGATAGATAGATAGTTTTTTGTTTACATTGCAAATTCATGAGCTTAGAAATATATGAATAATCAATTCCATCTCACATTTATGCAAAATACTGAAAAACTCTTATTATACACAAGTTTCAAAAACATTTTATGAAGCACAATTTCCAGCTCCTGAAGTGCCTCTAGGTTCTTTACATACAGTACATTACTGTATGTTTCAGCCTGTTTCACCCATGACTGTTCTTCACTAAGGCTGTGCCATCGGGCTTGAATTTATTACACAGTCTAATTGTTTGAAATAGCAGCACAATTAATGTCCTTCCATGTTTATGCTAGCATATAGCACTGATCCTGAGGTAAGCACATAAGAACTGTACATGGTGGCTGGTATGGGACCCAGATAGATTTGTAGGAAATAGGCTAGAGGGGATACGGTGTTATTTGACAAACAGAGCCATTTCCTTGTGGTGTATTTTTCCACATGTGAAGAGAAAAGTCCTGCGGAGGTTAAATGGCAGCCATTAAATGCAATCTTGTTTCTAAAGCTTAATTGAAAAGTTGCATCAGTGAAATGGCTAGTTCCCAAACACATACTCTGCCTCATTTATTTTTTAGTGCTGATAAATTTTTTATTTCACATTAGCAATGCTTGACTTAATGCCAGAGAGACAAGGTGTGATCCAAAATATCTATAGACCCGGATATCTTCATTCTGAGCCTTTTGGAGTTCTTACTGCCCGCAGAATACACAGAGGCACAAGCTTTCGCTCTCAGAAAACCCTTTTTCATATCAAAGCAGTGATGGACACATGCAGCACTTCACGGTTTGCACTCATGTTTGGCAGAGTTATGAATAGTTTTACAAACAGTTGAGTCTGCATAATGGGTCCATCCTAAACAAAACTCACCAGTAATTATTCCAACAATAACAAATGGACTCTTGTTGGTACAGGCAAGTGTATACTGAAGGTTTAAAGTAGTGTGGCCCAGTGTTATAAAAGAGTAAGACGTTGTGAATGAAATCAGATTATTTAGTGCAGCAGATCCCAGCATGCTTCTACAGCTCAGCTCCCCCTGAGGCGCAGTTCAGTCTCAGAGGAATCACGATCAATCAATAAATCACTAACTCGGGATTTGGCACCAAAATACCTCAAGACCCAGACACTGTTATTCACCTCAAACAGATCAAACAAGCAAAGCATTATAAAATAAAGATTTAATTTAAAATATTTAACTAATTAGTTAAAAATAAAGTTAGTTTTGTTTTAACATGCAAGCAAGAGCCCAACTTTTAGAAGGATCAGAAGAGAAACATAAAAAAAAAAGCAAAGAAAACAAAAAACAAAAAAAGAAGAAGAGAAACATAAAAATATAAAGACAGCCAAATAGCCTGACCAGGGGAGATGTCCATAGGCCAGAATGATAGCTGACACCAGAAGTGATGATAGACTAAACTGGGAGCTGGTTCCACAGAAGAGGGGCCTGAAAGCTGAAGGCTCTGCCTCCCATTCTACTCTTAAGTATCCTAGCAACCACAAGTAAGCCAGCAGTCTGAGAGCGAAGTGCTGTATTGGGGTAATATAGTACGATGAAATCTTTAAGATAAGATGGGGCCTGATTATTCAAGATTTTCTATGTGAGGAGAAGGATTTTAAATTCAAGTCTCTATTTATCAGAAAGCCAATGAAGAGAAGCTAATAGGGTAACCTGAGCGTAATGAATTACAATGAATTACAAACGTCCAGCCTAGAAGTAATAAATCCATGAACTAGTTTTTCAGCATCACTTTGAAACAGGATGTTTCTAATTTTAGAGATATTGTGCAACGTCAAGAAAGCAGTCCTTCATATTTGATTATATGTGCACTGAAGGACATATCCTGGTCAAAAATGACTCCAAGATTCCTCACAGTGTTACTGGTGGTCAAGATAACCCCATCCAGAGTAAGTATCTGGTTAGACACCATGTTTCTAACCACCAGACATGCTCATACAGTTGACCACATAAGCCACGGGAAGCCATAGTATCTGTGCTTCCAAAGGCACCAGCACTACAAACACATTCAAGAGGTCAAAATCAGCTACAGTTAGTTTGTCCTGTCGACATCCACTAATCATTCAGTTTGGGTATTTTGATTTGGAGTGCATTCAACTGATGCTGCAAACTCCAAGTGTTATAAATACAGAAGCGATATAATGTTTACCATCATGTTTTTTATATACATAATGTAATGGATAGTTGCTAGACCGTGACGATTACTTACAATCTTAACACAAGCAGCTGCTGTTACATGTCATTAAAATAAACATAATAATGCAAGTATATAAAGTTTTCCCTAAACAGATTTTTTGACACATGCACACTTCAAATATAAATTCCTGTCTTCTCAAAGCCTTTCAGTGCTGCCTCTGTACCCGCTGAAGCTTTGGACCAGAACAGGATACTGAGCAATAAAAACTGACACTTCTTCCTTTGCCTCAGCAGAAGCTATTTGAACTAATTGCATGGAAACTTCTCTTCCCAGTGAGCCAGAGACAACCATGACTGGAGGCATTTAGCTGAACATCTTGGCGTGCATGAGATATGCCTGAATTGCTTCTCTGTAAGCACTTTGTTGTGTTGTTTGTGAAATCTGGGATCACTCTGTGTGTCCAGGCTATTGGCTCAGAGTGCAGTGCTGCACTGTGTTCTCTTACCTGCTGTATATTCACCCCATATGGCTTGGCTTTTTTTTTCTATGGATGGGAAGAAATCAGTGGCAAACAAATTAAGATATGAAGCAAACTGGGTTTATTTAAGAGACACTCTAAGAGGGTACAAGACATATGACTTCCCAAAGGCCATTGCCTGCTGATACTGTAGCTTTGCAATGAGGGAGTTCTCTCCACCTCCAGTAGTTTGTCACACATGGAGCACAGGGGGATCAGCAGAGATGTGGCAGTACAGTAACTGTGACTATTGTTATTTTCAGCAGGAGCTTTGTGATGACAAAGAGAGCTTCCTCTGTCTCTGCATCTCTCTCTCGCCTCCTACCTTTCTCATGCAGTGCTCAAAAAAATATTCACACCCAAATTGTTGACTTTAAGTAATTTCTCATATCATTTTATTACATAGGTGAAAATATAAGTGAAAGCATTCAATTTAAAGGTTATCTGGTCAAATGTATTAGCTTGGTATATTTTCAGTTTATACCAAGCATATTTTCCTCAGTGATTATTTGAGTAAATAAACATTTGATTCCACATATTTCTGTTGATTTTACTTAGAATGATTACTTCATGTTTATGGGGCCTGTGTGTAAATGTATGCTGAAAATCATAGTTATGGCCATAGAACATTTTGCATTTTATGAGTTGCTTGCAGAGTGATGCAGTTCTTCCACTGTGCTTAGGTGAGCTTTCAATTGCCATAAATCAATGGCGTACAGCTTCACAGCTGCCAGGCTGATTGCAGTGCCATATAGCATCAACTGGGATAACACAAGAGTCACGAGGAGTGTTTGGCAGATTGACAGAGAACAACAGTCTGTGATTTTCGCTCTCATCCTCGCTGCTCTCTCATCCTCACTGTCTGTTTCTACTTTCCCTTTTCTCTGTCTGCCACTCTGATTATTTAAATGCAAAAAATCTGATCTTCATATAAGCAATTGTGACCGTGAATGAAGATTTAAAGAATTTTGTAAATATTCGTTTTATTCAGTTAAATGCACAGAGACAATAGCTATTCTCAGACTCACGCTTTTAGGTACATTTGATTAAATTCCATACATTGTTACCCCTTCCATCTATCAGAGGAAGAAAACTAAAACCGCAGCCACCAGTTTTAGCCACAACAGCAAAGCTCCCGCTGTGGATCGGCCAATACTGGAGTAGTCGACATTTTTGTGTTTGCTTAGAAGAGATCTAGCTTGTGCAGTGTCGACCACACAGACTCTAATTAAGCTGCGATGTAAACTGAGAACAACATTAGCATCATTGATCTATAACATGCCTTTGATTCTGTTTGATCAGCTGGCAGAAATTCACCTTAGGAAGCAATTGTCCCATCAAAGTGGCTGCTAATCTATAGAGAAAATCTGCCCATCTGTGAGCCGCAGAGATGTGGATTAAATTGTTTGTGTAGCGGTCACAGTGTGTTCTATATGCATCTTATGGTGTAAGCCTAGATGATTTATCAGAGACTTCAAAGCATTATGTTGCAAGCAGTTGCACTTCCACATTGCATAAGAACTAAGGTTTAGTTAAGGTGCCTCCTGAAAGTTATGTTACTACTTTCTGTTGTAAGAAAAAGTTGAGATCTTGAAGAAGATCCTGTCATCTGCAAATGACTTCCCTCATAGACGAACGTGCCATGTTTCCAGCACTCTGCTCAATTTGCCTGCCAGCAACTGTCTTCTCCTTCTGGACCACTTTGACTAATTATGTGGCTATACGAATCACTCTGTACACAGGCTCGCTATGCTTTAGTTAATCTGCATAGCTTTGCACTGGTTCATATATGTTCTCTATTTGAGGTAATGACATGCAAAACACCAAAGTTAGAGTTTGGGGTTGACAGCAGCCACACGATTTTGCACAATATGTTAATGAGTTCAGTTAGAAACTCTGTTTAATTAAACACCTCCGCCATACGCTCAGTGTCTTCCTCTTGAAGCAGCTCTAATAATTGTATTTCTTGTTTTTTTTCTGTATTTATGCATCACATGACTAAGTGTAAGTGAAAGGTTAATAGCAGCTAATCAGCGTTTGCTCATTACCATTAACAGTTGCAGCCACAGCCACCTGTTTCCAGTTGAAAAGCTCTATAAGTCCATTGTGCACCAGCAGCTTTTTCCTGCCAGGCAAAAAATAAAAAAAATGAACACTCAGCTGGGAAACAATGAGCCAGATGTTTCCTTCAGGAGTTGGTGAAGGCCAAATGGAGAAGAGAGAACTTTAGACAGAAACAGACCTCCATCTGTGCCAGCTGGGGAACCGTTTGCTGAAAAGTTTTCTACATCAACTTTAAAGGCATTTCATTTTCAATAACAGTGATACTTGGGATGCGATAATCTGGTAATGTGAGCAAGTAGGGTTAATAAATATTGTACTTTAATAAAGTAAAGAGTGCTTCTTTCTACTTTTAGAAAGAAGTAGGGGAATGAAGCCTTCTGAAAGCTTTCATTGCTGGTTTCCATGGAGAGAGGTGATCTACTACGCTACATTAGCTTATCACACAAGACAGCTGGGGCATGCACACACACATGCGCCGCACATCCGAACTCCGCGGTATCTCCTTCTGACAGACCTACAAAAGCCATGTTTTATTTTTACTACAATGCCTTATCTTACTCTTCGTATGTTCATCATTGATGTTTGTTGCTGGGTTTGTAGCTGTAGACATTTTCAGTGATGCTGACATTTAAAAGGTGACAGGTCAATAGCGATGGGGTGGGGGCATGACTACTTTACTCCAGAACGTCATTCATTATTCAGGCAGACTTGTCAGTAAGAGAACATCACTCAAAAAGATGCAGAGTGGTAAGGGGACCGTGTGGTCATCCGCAGAGTAAAACAGAACTTTCCAGAGAGTTGGACATTTGAACCTGAAGTCATTTCCTGCTACAACTTCTTTTTCATGCTACACTTGCACAGCACAGCGAGGTTTTCATTGCTCCCTTGGCAGGCTGTGATTGAAAAGGTCAATTTCCAGCCGCCCTCGAAGACGGGCTAATGTCGTGAAATTCAGATGTCAGTCCGATGCAATTTTTTTGGACAGCAGATATATTTTATGTGGAGCTTAAATCTGTGCAATCCATCTGCGAGACATTGCCGACATCACATCTTTGGCTTTATTGCTCTGCCGTCATCTTAACTGAAGTGCTACATGTGCTTTGCCTCACTCATCATCAGTTTGTGACGGCAGAAAACGACGGCTCGTGCATTTTTAACCAACTACAGCCATCATTATGCACACTTCATCTTCAAGCACTTTGCATTCAAGCAAATAGCGAAGAATCACAATGAAGTAACCGAGGAAGTTCAGAGCTCATCTGACTGGAAATCCTTATCATTTTTTGAGATGATTTAAGGGTATCAAAGCTGCAAATGTCTAGTTCATCTCAAACTACCACAATCCAAGGAGTTTAACTTGTTATTATTATAATTTATATATCATATTAACAACTGTAAATATGTAAAATCTACAGCTGAAGTTCATATATTGATCCAAAAGTAATTTAGATGTATTATTTGTGTCCAGAGTTGCACAAAATAAAAATGAGAACTAACTGATGGTTGAGCTAAAAGGTCCCAGCCTGGCCCTAACGAAAGGCCAGAGCATGTGTCTCCTTTTTCCTCACAGCTTTTCATTGAGAACCTGTACGATTGTTATCAGACGGCAATGTTTGATGTGCCATTTCTCTGCTAACAAGAAAAAAACATGTTTACATCATTTATATGTATCTACATGTAAATGATATTTCTGTTTCACTCTGTGTTGGATGATAAGTTCATTTGCAGCTACGGGCCTTTGGACTCTCGCAGTGCATAACAAGTGTCGCTCTGCCCTTTTAATGCAGGCAGCATAAATCTGTGCTGTGCTTTCCTATCTGTAATGGCCAGTTAGCTTGGGAGGATCAGTGCTGACATTGTTAGGGTAGAACAAACCCTCCTTGGTCCACTGTTTTATTTAATGTAACATTCATATTTAATATCACCTCGTCTGAATTTATGTTGGACAACTGTGTTAAGCATTTTCTGAAGAACAGAATATTGGGATCAAGTGTAATCCAAGTAGTACTGTGGTACTTTCCTTTAGGAAAAGTGCTGCTTTCTTGGTGTTTGATTTTTTGGTAAATTCTTGATTCTTGAGGGGAAAATAGCTTTCCAAATGGCTGATTCTCAGAGAAAGAGGATCCAGAGAAATGTAGTGTAGCTGCTATCCCGTAGTTTACTTCTGACCTGAGTGTAAGGTATCTTTGGAGTAATGCTTATCTCTTGTGAGCTTCCTATTTGAGCTGCGACAGGTCACATGATACACAGGGGTAGATGAGGTTCACCACACACATTCAAATCAACTGCTTCCTTCTAGATTCATTAGCTTATTGTTGTGTGCGCCTATTATGACGAGATGTGCCTCGTTAGAAGAAAGTGTAATGTGGTGCTGAATAACAATAAAGTCTGTGCTGAAAGTGTTTTTACAAAAACAAATCCGCCTCTGCAAGACAGCGTGTGGAGATTCAAAGTGCTACAAAGAACAAAGTTCATAACATTTCCTTGGAATAAAATGCAAACGTGGTATTTGAAGTTCCTCATCTTTGAAGGAAGGAGTAAATCCACATGCACGCTGCAGTTCGCAGCAACTTGCAGTCTGAGAAACTGTAATTACCTGAAACTGATACAGAACCCAGCACCTAAAAGCTCCATGGACGGTCAACAACATGGTTCAATTAACACAAGATCACCTGCACTGTCTTGCTGTGGGGCATTATGTCTACTATGTTAAGCAGACTGAGTTAAAAAAAAATCAGGTTAAAGATGTGCTGATGTGCTGCGTCATCCTTGCATCATTTTCATCGATGCTTCTGCAGGACAGTAAACAAAGCAGACAACATCCAGGTGCAAAATGCAGTTTCTAAATGAAACAGTGGGAAATGGAGGCAGAAAACTGGAGTTTATCGAGCCTTTACACAGGTAATGTAACTCTTCGGGTCCGGTTAGTTTCAGTGGAAATGATGTGAGAGGTTTTCCTGGTGGCAGATAAAGCCAAGAAATCTAGATTGTATCTTTGCTCCGTTTTTTTTCCCCCCTTTTTGGTGTGTTTGTTAATCTCATCACCTCTCCATTTGTTTGTTTGGAGTTACAAGGTTACACATTAGCCTGCGTGTTACAAAAAGTTATGTAGCTTACTCTATTTAGAGAGCCTTGGGGAGTTCAGTTTGATTTCTGGATCAATGCAGCCTCCCACTCGCTTTCATTCTTATGGGACAGAGTAATTCAAACAGAGGTAATCAATGATGACAGGCAGAATGAAAAACCTGCCTGTATGAGCGCTGGTTTGTTTTTTTAACAAAAGCTAAAAAAAATACAGATAATTAACTTCCTTGAAAACATGTGACATTGTAGTATTTTCAACAGTTTTATCCCCAAAGGAGATGTGCTATATTTTTAAAGCCGTTTACACAGAAACGTTTAGAAGGACACTGCAGGAGAGACGCAGGGATGCTTAATACTGGACGGGGTGTTGCTCGGTCCTAATGAGGCATCGCTTGCAAGAAGTTGTGAAGCCACCTCAGAGTGACATCCAGCAAAGCCCCACCAGATTTTCTACCTTAGCATGGTAATAGCACTCTGCTCCCAAGGGGCTTCTATAAATAAATACGCTGTCATACACATGTACACACAAACGTACGGGTACGGGAGCACACAGTTTCCCATCTTGTCACTGGCTTTCTGTTTCAGCCTGTTATTTTCACGCTCATTCTCCCCGTGAAACACACGCACACTCACATCTTTAAATAGACACATTGATGTTGTAATTTAGCTGATTGTTAGTGACAGACTGGAACCTTTTTCTTTTTTTTTGAAATGGGCTACGTCAAGCTATTTGGCAGTTATCTAATTTCACCATCAGCAGACTGTCAGATTCAAAAGTGTGTTTCATGTCTAAATCAGCAGAAGGTACAGCAGAGGTGTTCTTTGATACCGAGGCGAAGACAAAAGAGGGAGTGTGTGAGGGAGAAAGACAGACTGACGCTTAACTGATTGGTGTAATAGCACAGTGCCATGGTGACAGAGAATGGTCTGAGGGTGGTGTTTTACGGTGCACCCACTCACTCCGGTTGTAAAGGTGAGGAAGGAAGTTTAAATAAATGCCCTTTTTGTTTGAATTTTTACACTATTTGGGAAATGTGCTCATCTGCTTTTTTTGTGGAGAATATGATGTGAAGAGTGATGTCTTCTCTTTACTGATGAGCTTAACTTAGCCTAAAGATTGAAAGTGAGGGTAAAATTATATGTTTCTGTCTGTAATCACTTCTTTGCGTCTTCACGGATGACGTGCGAACAGCTGCAGTAGGTCCTGATGAGTCACAACATTAAAACTACCTGCCTGATATTGTGTAGGCTGTCTTCATAGAACCAAACAGTCCTGTGATCCCTGGACATCTTTAGGTTCCTGTGGGTTGCCATGTTTGCAGCATTTTGAGGGGGGTTTGTCCTGATTGATCAACAAGCCATTCCTGGGCGCAGTGTCCAATTGGGTAGCATACCTGGTTTGCAGTACTGTTTGGGTGGTTGTTATGTTCCAACTTAACATCCACAATAATGCCAGGAGCAAAGGTTTCCCAGTAGAGCATTGTTATTCGCTTCTGCTGTCAGTGGTTTTAATGTGGTGGCTGCTCTATGTGTCCCTGCACAGCATGTGGGTGTATGAAGAATTTTTCTGGGTCAATAAAATTGAGGCTGATATTGCTTCTATTTTAAAAAAAAAAAGAAAAAAAAAAAATTGAATTTTATTTTTTTTCTACATCTGAGTA
>VOQJ01000739.1:16322-28582 GCA_015052665.1 Apistogramma diplotaenia | reverse complement strand
ACACATCCTTACAATTTAGAAGTTTTTTTTTTTTAATTGAATTTATTTTTTTTTTTTTTTTTTTTTTTTTGTATTAAAAATGTCTTGAAGTATCTGTTAGTTATCAGTAAGCTATCTGATAAGAAGGGAGTGGAAAGCATTAAGATTACAGTATGTACAGGCGTGTGTGTTGCATGCATTTTCTAAGCTTGCATAGGCATGTTTGCATATGTTTGCATGTGTAAGAATGCTTGCATGTGTGCTTGTGTGTTTTCCTTTCTTTTTTCTTTTTTTTAAAAGGAAGACAGTTACTACTCCAGACCCACCAGACCGCCTCTGCTGCCCTCAGCCTACAACGCCACCATCAATAACCTCCAATGTTAGTTATAGCCTCTAAACTCAGGAATGTGCCACTTTAACTCTTTCATGAACACTCCCAGCAAGCAGACTCACTCAAGCATGAGATGCTGGCTGTGCATTCATGTATGGGGCACGTCCTACATGAGCAGGCACATACAGGGATGAGTCGATTGTTAGGTGGCCTCTATCCCCGCAGGGCCAGTGCAGGCAAACACAAGAGCAACAAGGATGGCGGGATGGTGTTTCCTGTAAACACCTCAGTGTTACATTGGAGGTGTCATGCAGGAGGTTTGTGATTGTGTGCAGGTGCTGGTCAGACGTGGGAAAATGGATGTTTTCTTATTTTAGAAAGAAACACACACACACACACACACACATAAAAACATTTGTCTAGATGATTTAAAAAATATGCACGAAGTAGGAAATTTTCTCTTAATCTACCATTTTCCTGGCTCTGCAGTGCTCCGGGGCTTTTCTGGTCTTTTCCTCTGGTCTTAGTTTGTGGTCAACCAATCTCATCATGTCTCTCCACCCTACATCAGTTTGCCATTTGATGAAAATAAAAGACCCAAGTGGTGACTGATGTGATTTACACAACCTCAGAATATGAAATCATTAGGCTCATTTCCTGCTGTACAGGAATCTAAATTATGTAGACCAGATAGCAGCGCTACTGTCTTACACAATTATTGGTGGCTGCTTTGGCATAACTGTGGGTACAAATCATAGTCTGGAGAAAAAAAAAACATGCATGTATCATCTGTGCCATCACTCATGGGTTTATAACCTGATACACCCCCCCCCACCACCACCACCACCCCCCATCCTCTTTATGGAGCCACACAAGAACCGCAAAATCCAAACAAACTGCAGTCGTCACAGCCGAATCTGTTGGAGATGCAACACCTGTGAGTCAGGCGCACACACACACACACACATACACACACAAACAAAAACAACATTTATTTTAACCCTAAAATATCCCCAACAATTTACCACATAATTCCGCCATTCTTAATGTAAATGTCACACTAGACATTTACATGTGTGCGCTTAACAAAACAAATATGGTATCTAAATATGTTGAATATATGCATACATGCAGACATATTCTTTTGGCTACTTCACAGGACTTAATGTTTTTTTTATGTGTGTGTGTGCATGTGTCTGCATGAATAAGACAATAAGGGGCACAAGCCCACTTAATGAGGTCATTAATCCGCCGACCAGGCACGCAGGCAACGGATGCAGCTGCAGGCAACGTCTCTGAGAACCGCGCAGATGGGCGGGGGAGACTGAATCAGAGATATTTTGAAATGTAAGTAAATGAAAGAAATATTGCAAACATTCAAGATATTTCCTGTAGGTTTCTAATGGGAAAAAAACAGCATAAACACATAAGATGGACAGACAATAGCATTTGCAAAAAGGTCGGACAGAAATTGCATGTCGCTGTTTTCTTTCTTGTTTACACGCTTGCATCCGTCTTTCTCAGAAGCGAGCGAGCATCACTGTGGATTTGCAAAAGCATAAAACAAGCAGTACATGCGTGAAAAATTTCTGGTTGACATTCTCCAAATCAACTAACTCCACCCTCAAGACAGGGAGAAGGATGCTCCTGGGCCTTTCGCAGCAGAAAGAGTCACATTATGATTCAGCTTTCACTTCCTCAGAGGTGCCAGCCAAACTGTGGGTTGGTAGCAGTGTGAATCAGGACTGTTGCACCCCCCGACTCCCACACTTTGAGACTCAAAATGTGTCTTTTGGATGTCAGGTATGTGTGATTATCAAGGCTTGAGCTCTGAAGGCGAGTTTATATCATATTTCCGAAATACAAGCGCATCTTAGGGAAAAAAAGGAGAATAATGCTCCATTTAATAAACAGAGGTGAAAATTGTGCTTTTAATAATAATTAATATTTTTAATAGTGAGTCCTTTTCCATCTGTAATTGCTCTCTTTAATTACATTTTCAAAAGAGTTCCCAACAACACAGAAAAATCTGAGGTTTCTGTCCTGGAACTGTCCTGGAAAGAAGTAGTGCCCCTGCAGAGATCAATAGGCCATTCTTATTGCAATATCAGGAACAGAATTACCATCATTTATGTAAACAGCTGCATTTAGACTATGAGCCTATTCATGCTCAAAGGTGCACATTGTGCATTGGGCTTTGTGGTAGTTTTTCGGTGTCAGGTGGATTGAGTGTGTCCTTTAGAGCAGGCTAACAGTGTTAAACTGCCGGGCTGCAGCAGGGCAAATGGCAAAAGCATGACTGATCTACTGAGAGGAGCATCAGTGTGAATGCAGTTGTGGCTCCAATCAATATCCCCTTATTTGTTTGTGTGCATGCAAGTGTAAAATTGTGTGTTGTCTCTCTTTCGAGTTGTGTAAGTTTTGCATTTAGGGAGCGAAATTGAAGGGCTGAAAGCAAAGAGGGGAGAAATGAAAACGTAGTTGGCATTTCAATTCCACAGTAAGGCAAGTGAGTGGAGTATTCATAGAATCAACTTGCCTTCATTCACAAATACAAAAGCAGGTTGCTCTTTCCAAGGTGACAAAGAGGCCAGCTCATTCTTTTGCATTTACCTGCTTAGCATCAGGATCATATTCCTCTGGTTTTATTCAGTCAGCACTATCAAGTGCCTTCTCCTGTGTCACTTCAAGACTGAGGCTTTGAATGAGGATGAGCAGTCAGAGTGCAATAACCGATGCCAGGGGAACCTTCAGTTTTGTGTCTAGTGAGATGAGAACCTTATCCACTTCACAGGTTCCAACCCCAAACACTAGATGTGGCCGAGAGAGACAACAGGCAAGCATAACTAAGGACTTTCAATCAGCCTCTCGTCAGCCATGAATTGGATTAGCATGAACACTTATTGCACACATTTGTCCTACATTACACTATTTTCTCTCATTAACTGTAACACAAACCCAGAGTTTCAATTAAGTCTCACCAAATGTAGTGATTTTCAAGGACTTAAATGAATTCTTTGCTTTCTGCCTGAGGCCCATGTCTAACAAAGATTCCTTGTAAGCAACATGAATTCACATGTTCAGATGAGGTAATTTAAAACAATGGCCTTTTCACTGTGGCAGCACAGTAACAGGAGGAACTGTGTTCCAAGGTAAACCAAATTATTGATCACAGGAATCAGATTTCTTTTTTTAATTCACCATTACTCTGCTTTGCACAGTAGCGTGTACAGGTTTTTTGGAAATTGTTGGAAAAGACAAAACATGGATACACTCAAGGTTTGGTATTACTGTATATACAGAACTACTTTGAAAAGATATCAGATCTTAATAAGAAAAAAATCATACTGGATATCTGTACTGCTGTGGACTGGGTAATGTGTTCATGCTAAACAATATTACGGGTATTATATGGGTCTCCACAACTTCTCCAAACAGGCCACCCTCATGAAGTCTGATTGTTTGGACAGACATGCGCATCAATGGCCTGCTGGAGGTCGTTGTGCAGGGCTCTGGCAGTGCTCATCCTGTTCCGCCTCGCACAAAGTAGCAGATATGAGTCCTGCTGATGGGTTAAGGACATTCATTTGGAAAAGAAGAGTAGACAAAAAATGCCAGTAAACCCGTCCCTTTTTTTTTTTAGCAATTTGTGTGTTTTATACAGCAATCTTTGGTTTTCTCAGATTTTTCAGATACGATTTTAGTTTCATTCTGCTCTGCATTACAAAGGTTGAAGGGATGTTATTTCTGTCTTCTTTCTCCCACAGTATGTTTTTACTCTTTTTTGTAAGTTTTTGTAGATATTATATATATGTGCCAATTGCTATTAATTGGTGCTATAAAAATAAATTGAATTTAACACTGAATCTTCTGCAACATCAAAAGTTAAACTGACCCTTAAAATTACATTATGTGGAAAACTTAACATTTCACTCAAATCCAACATGCACACACCTGTACCAAGGAGACCACTATTACACTAGATGTGCTACTCAGATGACAGCCCCATGATGTGAAAGCTTCAGTGTTGTAGAGCAGAAGGTAGTCAGTGGTAGCATCCTGTCAGTCAATAGGTGCTGCTGTGGGATGCCAGGGCTGGGGAATGACAGTTGTGAACTCTGCAAAACATGCCAAAACTTAAACCGGGCCCCCCAAGAGAGAGAGGGAAAAAAACAGGTGTCCAGCATGAGGCACTACTGATGGTGGTTTGGGGATTGGAGGGAACGGGGTGGGGGGAGTGAGTGTCAAGCCCCCAGTCCTTCTCATTATGCATTGTCACTGGGCTCATGAGCCAGTGCCCACTGAGGAATAGCCATAAGCTGTTAGGACACAGTGTTCCAATGAAATAACACGGTTCTTATCAAGTATATGTACTCCAGTACCAAGAGACTCACGGGGACCCACCTTTTAATTTTTTTTAAAGCATTTGAAGGACATGGTTGTTATACACTCACAGTAAAGAATGTGATGCTACTGACATCCATTTTAACTACTTACATTCCAGCTGAAATAATAGAAAACAGCAGCACAACAGGTCAAAGTGTAGCTCAGCAATGTGCTGTCAGCCCCTCGGCTGTTGTCTGGTCTCTGATGGAGAAGAAAGGGCAAATACGGTCAGAATCTACCTGACCTGTGCACACATGACTGCTCGCTCCTACTCCACGTCACAGCAAATGCGAACAGCACAGAACCGTACTGAAACATTTAGTGGTTCAAAGACAAAAGTTTCTGAGAATGATGAGCACCTGTTATTGGCATACTGGTATGACCTTGCACCTGTTCGTTGCGGCATTAATGGAATGAGGGGGCAGCTGTTGGTGTACGCGCAAGCTTTTCCGCCCCTGTGCTTTACTCTTTTATATATATATATATATTTTTTGGATATTTCATGTAAGTGCATCTTGAAAATGTATTTTTGAGTGCACTCGTATAGTTTCTCTTTTACACGTGTGCAGGATTTCGGTGGCTCCTATCCTATGCATTTGCGTGTGTGGTCTTTTGAGTGAAATTTTGTGCATGTGCTGCATGTGTGTGGCGCTCCCCCCATCGGTAAAGCCCCCACCCCACCCCCACCCACAGGGACAATGCAATCAAACGTCACCACAGGAACCTGATATAATGATCGCTGTGGAGTGTGCTAATTAACACTGAATAGAGCTCATAAGCAGAGTCCCTTTGCCAACAAATCAGCCGACAGCATAGAACACAGGCGTTTGTCAATGAGCCGAATAGTGACAGGGTCACACGCTCGACACAAAATCTGCTTCACGCCAAAGAAAGCATACTAGCACCTACAGATACATGCGTGCCACATTGAAAATATATGCTCCTTTATTATGGGTGTAAACAGCATGACAAGGCACAAGACTTTGAGGGAATCATGTCCTTATTCAAGTGCCCTTAGGCTGTTTTCACTCCCTGCTGCAGTAAACAGTATCATTATTTATATCACCATTGCCCATGAGGTTGTGCGCACTGAGAAAGCACAACACTGGCTGTTAGCAGCACACAAACTCAAATACACACTCGTACACAACCGCTGGTCTCCTTTGAGATGTCAGCGATCTGCTCACGGTTTGTTGGAGCCATTGTTCAGAAGGGCTCATATTCTTTAACGGGGGGCCTTTTGTTGTTGTAAACAGCATGAATTTTTAATCCAGCCCAAGATTCTGGGCTGGTAATGAATGTGTCTCGGCAGCCAGTCTCTCTGGGGAGGGAGGCCCCTGGCTCCTGTTGCTAAGTTTCAGCAATGCCTAAGTTCTGGAGGAATCAGCCTGATACGCCCCACCAATCTAGCGCGCACGTATATACACTAACACGCACACATACACACACGCCCGCACAACCACATAAGGCCGAGTGAGCATACATTTGTGCACACAGTTGCTCTCAAGTACATAATACCAGCAGTCATTTGGTCACACAATCACTGGCTTGTACAAATACACAATTGCCTCTTGCATTATATACTCAGAATTTAAATTTGCAATAGCAAACACACTACTTATATCCTGTGCTCTACGGGCACAAATGCATGCTTGCAAAAACGTACACTAAACTCGTACAAATCTCATTCTCGGGAAAGATGGTAACATTTTTGATGAACTCACTCCCTTTCTATTAAGTCTCTTTCACTGGTCAAGCTGATTTGAGGAATGTGTCTCTGTTCTCCTTCTTCCAGCTTGCTATTTTTTCTGCTCAGAGGATCCATATGTTCGATTTTGCTCCAGAGACTGTCACTCATTTTATTAGTGTAAGGGTTGCTAGTTCAATAGTGTCAATTCCAAGCCTCAGACATTGACCTAACAGAGTTCTTCCTCGACACCCGGCCCCAAATCCACTGCTCCTTCCACAGAAATGCCTCCATCATCATCTTCAACAATATCCTCGTTTCACCTGCAGTAGCCAAAAAGAAAAAAAATCCCCTAAATCTTATCCTAAACATCTAACCTCTGAACTCACTGCATCTGTTTAGTTACATATTTTACAGGAGTTGAAAACACTTATATTATGCATATAGCTGTGTGCAAGTTTTGACAAATGCATGAGCACAGTTAAAAGCTAAAGCTCTACAATGGGATTTCTCATCTATGGCATACGCTATTTCTGAAACATTAACCAAGTCTTGTGTAAGACTGCAGATAGAAACAGTGGTTGTCTGATCTTGTGTCTCAAAATAGATCTGCTCCCTCCAGAGCCTCTCTTGTCATAGAGAAACGCATCAATAAAACTGGGAGATGTATAATATATGTCAAAGGGTTAAATCAAAGCATTGCTTTTTTAAGTAAAAAAGCTGTGGAATTCTCTCCTGTCCTCCTTTTTTTTCTGTCTTCCCCTCCCAAAGCGATTAAATTGCTGATTGATTTTTGTATCTCAGCTCAATTCTTTGCCCCTCGCTCTCCGTCTCTTGCCATTGATCCTCACAAGGCTGCTGACTCCAAAGTCAGAGGACCCATCCTCTCTGGCCTCCGGAAATGAACTTGTTAGATGGGCTGTGCGATTTATTGCTCATGAGGCTGGGGTGTCTCTGTGTGCGTGTATGTGAGAGTCTATAGGGGCTAAGTGTGTGTGTGTGTGTGTGTGTGTGTGTGTGTGTGTGTGTGTGTGTGTGTGTGTGTGTGTGTGTGTGTGTGTGTGTGTGTGTGTGTGAACCAACAGTGCTTTCACAGGAATTGGAATTTATTGCATGCCTGCATTTCTCTGCACAGGAGTGCACAGACATGTGAGGGAGCAAAGTGTTGAATTTATACTGTGTCTCAGTGTGTATATGTGTGTATTAATATTATTCATGGTTGACAGTGGTACACATTATGCAAAGAACTGTTTTCTTATATTAATAAATCTTTAGAGTAATAAATCTTGCCTTTTATGTAATTTTTGTGACCCATGGTGTCCTGTTTAACTTTGGAACATTCTGGGTTGAAGGCTGGGTAGCAATTTAACATCTAATATGGAGTCACTAGAGTTTGGGGGTTTTTTTGTGGTATTATCCTGAGTCCTTCCTGATATTCCTAGGTCTGCTGCTCACTGCTCTGCACTGTCTACCTGTATGTGACATCAGACACAGCCCTGTCCTCTGCTGCAGCCTCCACTGACATATTGATTGGGTTCCATTTAAAAGCCCTGTTCGCCCACCGTTATTTACTCCAATAGTAAATCTTTACAATGCTGTAAAAGACTGTTTTACACACTTGGGTTATACAGTCTCTCTGCTGCAGGAGCCAGACAGGCGTGTGTCAGGTAGAGAGGAGAGGAGAGGAGAGGAGAGGAGAGGAGAGGAGAGGAGAGGAGAGGGTTCAGCACTTCGTCTTTCCCTTGAAGCAGATGCAGTGCAATGGCACCAGAATGGGCTTTGGCACTACTTTAAAAGACACTTCGGGAGAATGAGCTGCCTGCTCTCCCTTAACTTCGTTCTCTTCTTTCTAGTGTGCTTTGGCCCTTCTCCATTCCTTTGTCTTAAGCTACTGAATTTTTTTGTACTTGGTACAGTGGCATTAAATTTGAATGGAGTGCCAGCAACCGAGATTATTTTATTGTTCAGCAGAAAGCAGTCTTACATAACTGACCCAACCCTCAAATAAAAGTATTGTTTCACATTTTCCAGGTAACTTTTTATATGAGAGACAGATTTTAATGTTCATGACTATCATCAATGTGTAATTTGGCTAAATGGAAAGTTAAACCAGTTCATGACAGAAAGGGATTAATGAATACTATCTACAAACTCCAAAAACGGTGTGACAATTTGCAAAATGTAAATAAAAACAGAATGATTTGCAAATCTCATAAACCCATGTTCCACTTACAGTAGAACAGGGAACGTCAACTGGCGGCCCGCGGGCCACACCCGGCCTGCCAGAGCGTTCCATCCAGCCCCCCCGAATATCACTGGTACACGCCAGTCAATCATCATAACCCGTTAAATACCCGTCTCTGACTAGTTTGAATTACCGAAAGCTTCCAACAGTGATTTCCCATTCCCCGTAAATGCCTCTGTGTCCCATGAACCAATCAGAATGCAAGATTGGACCATGTGACGTCAAGCAGTTTCTGCCGGCATTGAGCCGGTTCTGTTGTTGATGATCAGATTGTCAACACAGCTGATGGTGAGTCTAACCTTGTTTTGCATAGACCAGGGCTCGGCAACCTTTAACACTCAAAGAGCCAGTTGGACCCAGTTTCCACAGAAAAGAAAAGACTGACAGCAGAAAATACACACAAAAAACCGAAAACGGCAAATACTTCCGGCTTCCGCGAGTGATATTGGGAGCTGCACAGAGCCGCAGCGCAAGGATGAAAAAGCTGCGGGTTGCACAGTCTGATATTTGTGCCCTTTTGCCTTCACACTGGGCAGAGGACGGACTGAAGATTTTTGCTGAAAAGTAGGTAAATTAATATATTTGCATTTTTGAAAAACAGGCTGTGCCTGTGAAATGAAATTAGTACCATTTACCATAAAATCCAGATAAAACTTTTCGTAATTCTATTAATTTAAAAAAAAAACTACAACAAAAACAACCTTCTGAAATGTACATTTTTGTAGAAATAAACTCTCATGTAACATTTTGTTTCTGTGCTCAGCTGTCACAATGGTGCTGTCAGCATAACAACTGTCAACATAATAGAAGAACATGTAAGTGCATGACTTGCACATCACATCACTAAAATACTATGCATTTGAAAGGAAATTTGATTTGATATAGTACTTAGGATACAATATTAATTTTATTTTACTTCATGAGAGCATCTGGCCCTCTGACAAATGTAGTTGATGACCCCTGCAGTAGAACATAGAAAACAAAGCAAAAGTTAGAGAAAAAGTACAATGTGCATCCAGGATTGATTTTCAGCCTTGACTCTCGTGCAGATTTCTCCAGATTCTCTGAGTCTTTTAATAATATTAGCCTCTGCAGATGATGAGATATTTGAGTTTTTTGCAATTCTGAAATTGTGCCACAATTTAAAGACACAGTTCTATGCAGATTGGTGAACCTGAACCCGCCTTTATGAGAAAAGCTGCTCTTTATACCCAGTCATGTTACTGCCAGTGAGCCTAATTAATCACAAAATGATCCTATTTGTTTCTTTTTGGTACCTTTTAACTTTTCCAGCTTTTTGTTGACCCATTTTTTTAGATGCGCTGTGTCATCAATTTTTGATATTTTTCATGAAATTGTAAAATGTCTCAGTTTAAACATGTGATATGTTTTATATGTTATATTGTGAATGAAATTTTAAAAAGCATCCCAACTTTTTGAGAATTTGCTTTGCATTAGGATGTAGAAGCTCTGGCTTCTGAATTCTGCAGGTCAGTGTGCATCAACATAAATCATTCAGCTTAACTGTATGTTTGTCTGAGGTTTTTATTTCATTAGAAGACATATATGCTTTGCCTGTTCCCAGTGTGTGCCTTTACTGCTTACCCAAACACTTCAGCCCTACCCAGGCACAAAATAGTCCACATGGCAAAGTCACACCAGTAGTAATAATTACTTAATTTAGGAGCAGGGAGGCGGGCCACGCTTGGCGTTTATTGGTGTTGATGCCGAGCAGACTTCAAAAAGCCACTAGGCCCATAATTTATCTCTCTCTACGGACCCAGAGTGTTTCAGGAACAGAGTGGCAAAGACATAGAAAGTAAATGAGTGTGAAAGAGGGGAAGACAGAGAGTATATGTCTTTCAGTGAGTGTTTAATGCTGTTTGGCTGTTGACTTTGGTGTACTTATTCTTTGATGTCTGTAACACGATCATCAAGGATCGTTTCCCCAACCCTCTGCAGTACTTTAGCACCAACAGCGGCACATACCCCTTCATAAACTCATCCAAGTTGAACTTAGCTATCCAAATCATCTGGTGCTGCTAGCACTCACATGGGATACCCAAGCTGAAAGTGTACACTCAAAAAAAAAAAAAAAAAGATCATTTGGAATAAACAATAAATAATTCAGCAGTATGGTTAAATAAGTAATAGTGTGATATCTATTTCTTTGGTGGCGCTATTGCCTTGCTTTATTTATTAATGGACTTAATAGACACCATGTCTTGCCATGAAGAGCAAAGTCTAAAAAGCCTACAGAGTCTCTTGAACTGAGTCCTTCAGGGAAAGAGAAAGTTATGGCTTCGTTCGTCCTGTCGAACCCAACATGTGCCTTTTTGGCTCTCTGTGAAGTGGTGAGGCAAAAAGTACAGTCTAGACTTTTATTTTGTGGTGAATATGTGGGGGAAAGGGTCAAAGAGTGACATGAGCCAGCTGTGGAATCCTGATCATAGCGGCTCCCCAGTTCTTCCCCTCCTTTACTTTGCACACATTCAACCATATTCCCATCCCCAGTTCTGTAATATCCATGAGATGCTCCATAAATACCCTCCTCCACCAAATCCAGAGGAGGATATCCGCCCTTCTCTGGAGAGATAGAATGTCTCTCTCCATATCTGGCAACCATGACCACATTTTAAGCCAGGGCTTCTGTGAAATATTCCCTTCGTGTGGCTCCGGGTTTAAAAGCACCCAGAGGGATATAGAAACTTCTGAGACTTGAAACAAGCACACTGAAATATTTTCAATTCATAATTAAGTAAAATACAAAAAAACAACCTTCCTAAACCCTTGGTAACTACGGGGTTTACTGTCTCTGAGCTACCCAGCTTTGACTCACAAGGTTGGGATAAGAACATTGGAATTAATCCAGTTCCTGACACGGTACACCTCTGAGCTGAGCAGATATGTAAAAAAGAAAAAAAAACTCTGTAGGTGCAGTCACGTGATTCATAACTTTCACCTTATTACTGACAACTCATCTTTTCCAAGTTCACCACAGAACAGCAAAAAGTTGCCTCACTCCTTCATTATGTCCTAAATAAACGAGTCGCCTTTCCTGTAACTTTTGAGTTAATGAAAGTGGGACTATGCACCTGACACTGAACTGGGTTGGGTGGGCTTAATGGTCTGTTGTTCAAGTGTTGACACCTTCTAATATGTTGACAAATGTGCGCTTTAGTGGCCAGTCAACAACTCGCAAATATACGACCACAACACTTTCTGCTGCTGAGGGTGATTGAGGCAGTAGAGGCAGTGTGGTGCAGGGCTGTGGAGTGTAAGCGTTTTTGCAGATAGGTGGACAAGAACACGCTGTCATCCTGAAACATGGCTGGCTGCAGCCAGATGCTGTAAATCAAGCAGCGCCAGAATTTCAGCACAGGCTACAGTGTCACCATGCACCTGCACATGCTCTGCAGTCTATTACTGCAAAGTAGTGTTCTGTTGAAACAGACACTACAAACTACATACAAATATGTAGTTATTATTATTATGCTATAATATTTCTACCTTCCCCACTTCCCCACAAAAGCCGACCTGTCAATGCACAGACGTGAGTGCATACATGCACCACACACACACACACACACACACACACACACACACACACACACACACACACACACACACAC
>VOQJ01000728.1:9361-19823 GCA_015052665.1 Apistogramma diplotaenia | reverse complement strand
AGAGAAAACAGAAGATGGAGTGTGGCGAGAATGAAACAAGACAGCTCGCTGAATTCTTTGTTTACCTAAACAAACAACAAAAGTACATCATCCTCATGTGCAAAGTGCTGATTACCCACTAGCTTCCAGTTCCTCATCGCCTCTTTGCTCTTTATGCAGCTGAAGGCACAATGGCGATGATAACTCATGGTATACGCAGCTCCACAGTGCACCTGGAGCGTGTTTGATAATGTTTCTGCTTACAGAGCAGCTGTAGCAGAGTGGCTTGGAAGAGTGCCAGGCAGGTGATTTAGACAGGACAAGGTCAGTCTGTGAGTCTACTAACAACTTACTCTGGTCTAGTAAATCCTGACTTAGCTCAGCGTCCCCACGTCCAATATCAATACTGACCTAAAAGCATGAAAATCTGGGGTCTTATTTATAAAGCAGACTGCATGTTCATAACTTATGAGAGAAAACCACACAAAAGTTATTTACAGTAAAGCCTGCACTTGATGTGTGCGGTACTGTAGTGAAATCTGCTTTATGCGCAATGTCACAGCAAATCAATATCTGAATCAAAAACATGATGTGATATTCTATAAATAGTTCATCCAATTCGGAAGAAGCAGCCATAAGCAGACTAAGACCTTTAAGCATTAATCTGAGAACAGTTTTATAAATAATGCCCTGATCTGTAATATGATCTGCAGCATTGGAACCTTTCAAACACTGTGCTTTCAAATCATTGTGATATTTACCTCTTATCTATAACACCTAAAGTGGTTTCCCACAAACATCTGTTTACTAATAAAAGTAATAAGATCATGGTTTGTCTGAAACAGAGCTGTGAGGCCATCTGGCCCAATATACACACATGCAAAATATAAACCAGATTAAAAATAAAGAGAGCGAGGGGGCGAGGTTCAGTAGCATGGATTTAGAAAATTAAAATGCACATTTCCTCTTTCAGCCTTTAACTGCCCACTGTGCACTATTTGTTATTCTTCCTGCATTCATCTCAGGATCTCTTTGTCTCCGTTTTAAAGTCCCTGCATCCTCCATCTTAACTAACCCTTGGTAATTTTGGCTAATAATCCTAATGGGATCAGATCTAATTTGGGAGTCTGATCTCAGTGCCTGAGGATTACGGGCCTTTAACTGTACAAATGTGCATAACACAAATACAAACATACAGCTCAACGCACATCGTGGTCCTGTTTATCTGCTGCACAGTGCACGGGGTTTTCTTTCTACTGCAAAAACGGAATCGCACAGAAAAAACAGTGTTGCTGCCTGTGAAACTACCATGTTCACACGTTACATAGTAACCATCATAATTAATTACTTTTCTCAAACACCCATTGACGTTGCAATTTTTCTTTCTTTCCAGGTTGGGTAATAATGTGGTATTGAGTTTGTTTTGCAACAGAATGAAATATCTAAAATTGCTGTAAATGATGCAGTTAAATGACAAAATGTCTTTTTCATCTCTATTTTCACAAAAATCAAGATTTCTGTGTTTAAGCTGAGATTATAAATTAGATATCACTTTAACCAGTGTAAAATGAAATGAAATCTCTTCTATATGTATTAGAAAGTATAAATGGGGTAACAGATAGAGGAATATAACTCTAGAGGATAAACTACCCATCTGCCATGTGACACACATGGAGGTTGCTGCAGTGTTGGAGGTCAACGACCCAGGGCTGGGTCTTGCTGTCAGACTGCAGCAGTAGTTCAGATCCCTCGTCCCTCTGCAGTGCTACAGCATCACTACTATTACAGTACTGGCCCAGGCTCTGTGACGCATGCACACTGCAGGTAAACAAAGAATGCCACTGGCAGAGAGGGAAAACAAGGGATGAAGGAACAGCAAAGGAAGCCAAGGAAAGGAATGCCAAGAAGGGGATCAGATGGAAACTTTAGGGAGGATTAGATATATCGCAAGAGAGGGATGGAGGGACAGAAGGTAGCACTAGCAGACCAAATGCTACAATCCTGCTGCACCCGGCTCTCTCTAAAAGAGCTGAAGACTATGATCACAGCTGAGGAAAAACAAGCAGCAAGAGAAGCAAGACACAGAAAAGATGAAATACTATTAAATGAGTTTGTGCATTTGTGTTAGCTATGCAAACTTAGAAAATGGATAATATTTGACCTTGAAAGAGAAAAAAAAATGAATGTGACGGGCAAGACAGAGTTAGAAGCCTGCATGCTTCTAGCTGACCCTGTTATAAAATATGTAAGGAGTGGGAGAAAAACAAGGTCTGTGACGAGGCTGAGAGTCAAGGCATGGACTTGGTGTCAATGCTCCTCTGTAGGGACAGCTTGTACAGACACACACACAGAAACATGATGGGTAGCTTGGCAACAGAAGATATCTGTGGAATTGGGATAACACGGCCCTGCTTTACGGTAACAGTTTGTCTAAGAAAGTGAAACATCATTTCCCTCTGACCTCTGTCATGCTGCTGACCAGTGACAAGGTTAGCGCTGAGCGGGTTGGTGTGTGTGTGTGTGTGTGTACTAGTGTGTGACACAAACAATCTAAAAATGGACCCACATTCCTGAAACATAGCCGGTCCCCTCGCTGTGTCCGCTCCGGGATGTCCCACACAAAACAAGAGGACTGCAATAGGAAGCGTCTTCACATAACAGTAATTTCTTCAGTAACGTGAAGCTTAAGAGATACAGGAAATGACAGCGCATGGTGCACTACAAAATTTCTCTCTTTAAAAAGACAGCAGGCATCAGACTGTGTCATCTTATAGTGATTCAGCAGCTGAGGAACGTTAAGTTCACACCAACCAAACACCTATAATTTTGATTGATTTGTAGATACATTTCTAACATTATTTTTAAGCCGATGTGGCACCAGCTGGTCAAAACCGTCAACGTTAAGTGCAGTACATTACATGTACTTTAAGTATTCAATATGCCAGTTTAAGACCCACACAGGTGCAAACTACACCTCTTGCTAATGTTAAGCTACCACCCTGGGGACAGATGATGTCATTGACTGAAACTGACAGCTGCCACTTCCATGTATGCTTCAGTAGGTGTGGTGTGATCCATGTTTCTTAGTGTGTGTGTGTGTGTGTGTGGACCAACTGTTTTCAAATGAAATAGAAGGAGGGATGTAAAGCCATCAACTGTTCAACCTAGGTTTATAGATATTTTAAAAAATAGGACTAGGATGAGAATTTAGATTGCGTTTTGGGATGGGCAATTAATGTGGAACGGCCTTTAAAGTACAACTTTACACCTGAATGAAAGCATGTGGTTCTGACGGGGATGTGGGCATGTGGCATGGTGGTGAAAATCCCTGACGGCTCTGTGCATGTGCAGTGTGAGGTCATCCCTGATCATCTCAGATGTGGTCACCTGATCTGCTGTGGTCACACCTTCATGCTGGTGAATTATCAGGGGACCTTTAACACACACACACACACACACACACACACACACACACACACACACACACACACACACACACACACACACACACACACAGCTCAGGATACACATTCATTTGCAAGTAATAGCTTATACTTGTAGAGAAAAGTATACAGTTTCTCTGTCTCTAATAGTCAGCACACACATTAAACTTTTGCCTATAAAAAATACACACTACACTTTACGTAATTGTTAGTTTTACTTTGGGATTACATCTGAAACTATATACAGAACATGACATGTGTGTCTATGTTCAACAGTGGGATCTTAAAAGCAAACAATGATTCATTGCATGACCTCATCAAAGCAAACACATGACCTATCCCGTTCTGTAGAAACACCACGGGTGACTATAGCATTTTTGTTTAAACTTGGTAAACAGATAAATGTGAATGAAACACACAGAATTTTCCCTTTTTTCCCCATCTGGGTCATCTGGGAAATAACCAGCGCAGAAACTCATTAGCTAAGTTCTGTGGCTACCGTCATGGGAGATGACACATGAAACGTGTTGTCCTTAATGCTTAATGCTAAAGTACTGTCTCTGCCCTGTGTCAGACACCACATGACAAATGCTTTTTTCACTTAAGTGAATAAGTATTTCTTTTAGATGTGTATAAGTTTTATACATCTTACACATATATATGATTTACTCATGAAAGTAGTTAAATTCTTGTCATGCTACGATGACTTTAGGAATTAAGTGTGAATTAAAGTAAACATGTTGTAAGAGAAGATTGAGAAAGTGGCCACTTTAATGAGAAAATCATATGAGACATACAGAAAACTTTTTACAGCTGGAGCTAATGGGATATATTTTTTAATACTCTTTCCATATGGGATTTTCTATCATGCATCATTACAGCCGCCCCCGAACCCTTCTCACGAAGGATAAACGCAACATATGGTGTGTCATCAGTGGAATTGATGGAGATCTTCTTCATTGCATAAATCCATTAGTTGGTCACGTGTTGTCTCTCTCTGTTCAGCAGGGCACTCAGCTGGTCTCACCAATTAAGATCACAGACAAGATTACAGACCCATTGCCTTTCTTGCTTTATTGCTGCATCCTCCATTGTACCAAACAATAATAATCAACCTACTGTTCATTATCATGTCTAAAATGTCAGAATCACAACAGATGAAGATGTCCTAGAGTGTAATTCAGGTGGAAATGAATGAGCGTTACAGATGTTGTCATGAAGGCATGACACAGCTGTGGTTGCAGCTGACCAATATTTAATTTATTGCTTCTTTTTTTGGTTTGTACAGTGAAATAAGAACAATTTCTTAAGAAGTACCTGCAAGTATTAGACCCAACATGGAGTCTAATACTGGGCAATTCCCAAATCTCTTTATTAATGCTCTTTTTTGTGTCATTTATTTAAATAGAAAACACACAAAAAAAGAGAACCAAAATCAGTGTAATTAGATTTTTTAAACAGAATTACTAAATTTCACAAGGTGACTCAAAAAATGTTCTGAATGAAGTCTGGTGACATCTGGCTCAAACCTGAACCACACCGGGGGGGGGGGTTGTATTTTGTTTTTTTAAGTTTGCATTAAAAATGCAAAAATTAGCTGAAATTCCACCTGGAAGCCTGCCAGCAGTTATAAGTATTTAAGTTCTGCAACATTAAGAGATTTGACACCTCATAAGTGTAATGAATCTATATGCAAGCTGCTATTTCTCCATACTAATCTCAGATCCATTTAACAAAAGTGTGGGGTCCATGTCTATAGACAAGAGGAAGGTTGCTTTCCCAGGCTGGTTTCTGATAGTAAAAACCTCTGGTCCATCTGTCAGGCCTGCCTGGCCGGCTGTCCCCGTCACAGCAGCAGGGATTAGCCAGGCTTAAGCCAAGAAACCAGCCGCCTGCCCTCTAGCCTGTCAGAAAAGGCACGAGGAAGCCCCATTTCCGACTAAGCCTGTGCTCTCCCAGCAGAGGTCGTCCATCATCTAACCTACACTGTCCAGTCCTCTACACCTACATTAATAGAGAGCATTAATAAAAGGAGTTATGAAGGGATGGAACCTGAAAGGCAGAAGAAAGAGGACACCATTTTGTTTGCTGCTGTTCTGGTCTGTTATGTTCATTCAGCTCAGTTAACTGAAGCATTGGGAGCTTCGATGAAAGAGGGTGAGTGCAGCGCCTTGGGGGACGCAGGCTATTAGTTCTCAATGGGATGTGAGGCGAGAGGCAGCCGGGGAGGAGGCGGAGGCAGCAGCCCATCTATGAATACTGTCAATGCTGCTCTCCTGCCTCCTGCATTCACTTCCCATACAAAGAGCCACAATGGTGTCCTTTGGCGTTTTGGCTGGCTGAGACAGCTCCTGGAGATGCTCAGAGCCATGTGGGGGGTAAAGATGATGGTGTGTGTGTGTGTGTGTGTGTGTGTGTGTATGGGGGGGTTAGTTGGAAGCTGCCTTTAACACCACACAGCCAATCTGCACGTGCCCAGCCCGCGGCCTGCCAGTGGCCACACAAAAGGGATGATGTCATGCTTAGCCAATAACAAAAGAGTCTGGGTCCGTCAGGCCCTCCTCTCTAACCCGGCTAGTTCCAGCTTTATCCAGCCTCGCATTAATCGCAAGCCTTATCCTCTTTACTGCGGGTGGGGAATGGATAATAATAAAGCAGACACGGGGCAACACTAGACAGTGAGAGGAAAACTGAAATAAACTAATAAGGAAGGAGTTGGTTGCAAGAAGCTGCAGGCTATGGTTGCAAAAACAGACAGAGAGAGCTGTCACGAGAATGAAAGTGAGCGAAATCAGGAGGAAGCATGGCTCCATGGGGTGCCACAGTGTGAGATCTGCCAAGCACAGAGCCCCACACCGAGATGAACCCAAAGACAGAGCGCAGACACACACTCAAGCTCACTGCACTCAGGGCAAGTAATGAAGCTGAAACTCTGACAGTGATCCCAAATCTCTATCAGACTTTTCTCCAGCGGCAGCATATTTAAATCTGTCCGCTTTTCTTATCATTTTCTCTTTGTTGTCTACATCAGTTGCCTGCAAAAGATTTTATTTTTGGGTGTGCATGATCAGAGCTAAAATAAAAACATTGTCTGAGCAAAAACGGGTCCTTTGGTTAAACGAAGCCAAGTTTTCAAGTACAGAATCTTCTATGTGACCTTCAGGCCAAATACTGATCTGAACGATGTTAAACATCATCCTTATTCAGCTAATATTGGTTCATTTTGGGTGAAAGGAAAAGAATTTGGATTTGACTGCTTAAATCTCCTGTATTAAAGCCTTATATCAGAGCGCTGGTGTGAAACAGCAGGTATATAGGGACTCTTGGCCAACGTTTCAGGTGTTATTAGCAGAACAAAAGCTAATTTTACCATGACAGACAGTGTCTGTCATTTACAAATGTTAAACATGTAATCCAGCAGGAGTGGCAATGCAATAAAGTAATAAACAGCAGTAAAATTTTTGTGAAGTGTGTGGTTTTTAGCTATTAAAGAGGTACCAGACAGGTACCAGATGGAAATACACGTCAGCCAGTTTGTCAGCTCTAGGACACATACACAATGAAAGCTGGTCATAAATAACTCTTATAAGAGTAAGACGAGTGACAGGTCAAACAACCAGACCCGCTCCCGGCAACCAGGAAGTAGAATAACAATAAAACTGTGTGAACTGCCATTCTGAGTCACACCTAAGAAAAAAATTTCACTCACCTGGTAGGTGTCATGGGCTGCTGTGAATCATGGTTTTACTGCACTGGGTGTAACGTGGCTAAAAGTTAAACATCTATAAATAACATAAAGAAGTCGTCATCTGCCATGTCCTCTACAGCTTTGCTACTGTCTGTATGCAGTTGAGTAAAACATTCCACACACATAACACACAAATGGGTTGGCTGCGGCTCAGGATGCAGAGCAGGTCTCCTACTAATCAGAAGGTTGGTGCTTCGATCCCTGGCTGCTCCAGTCTGCATGCCAAAGTATCCTTGGGAAAAATACTGAAACCCAAGTTGCTTGCGATGCGCTCATGAGGAGTGTGACTGCGTGTATGAATGTTTGATAGAAAGCACTTGGATGTAGAAAGTGCTTGCACGAATGTCTGTGTGAATAGCTGAATGAGATACACTGTATAGGGCACTTTAAGTACTTATGCAGAGTAGAAAAGTGCTACATAAGAACCAGTCGATTTACAATTCATAAATGTCAACCCCCTCTCCCCGCTTCGGTTTCCCCCTCTCAGAGTTCCTTCAGTTTCACACAGAGACTAAAAATACAGGAGTCAGCATGCCACGGGTGGACAGGCCATGGAAAAAAGGCTGTCATATTCAGAGGAGAAGTCATGGAAACCAGAAGGATCCGATTTCAGGGCCACTGATAAGCAACAAACCTACAGTATGCGTGCCTGCCCGCCAAATATAGCACCCACTGATGCGCTGCAGAATTGTCTAACATAGAGGAGGCCAGTCTAGAGCTACAGTGAAACATGGGCTAGGCTATTGGTAATAATCTCATACAGCTGGTTTAACATCAGTGTCTTGCACTCGGGCACTTCAACAGAGTGACGACTTGCTTACAAGGGAACCTGAATCTGAGACATCAGACCCAAGGAAAGTCTTTGCATACCAACTCGTGGCATCTAATGCATAATGAATACATGATAGAAGCAGTGTTGCAATACTACTATAGCCTAAATCTGAGCACAGGAAAAGACCCAAAGCAACAAAAGGTATTTCTGAAGTCAATTAGTTCTGTTAATTAGTTTTTTCAGTCTATGGATTGCGGGAATTTATGAAGCACGCAAACCACTACATTAAAAAAAAAAACGAAAAAAGAAAAAAAAGGAAATATTCAAAACTATTTTGATCAAGTTCAGTAAGGATATGAATGACACCCTGTGCATACTTGTAAACCTACCAGCAGCCTAAACTTGCTAAGAACGGAAACTGGAAACACAAGAAAAAAAAGCTAGTTTGGCTCAAACCAAAGGTAACAAAATCTGCCTGCTGGCACTGCTAAAGCTCAGCAATTATCAAACTATGTTTCATTTATTTGTGAGACGTGTAAAAATGTACAAATTACCATTTTATGAGGTTTTAAGAGCAGATTATTAAGCTAGTAGGAATCAAGAGTCTTGCGCTTATCAGCAAGGTAGACGCTTGGCATAATGACAGCTTGGCACTTAAGTCAAAGGCTCTCTAATCACATTCTCCCACCCAAAAAGCATCAGCTGTCAGGGAGCCTTAATTGAGCTTTAACTCACCTTCACTTTGCCATTGGGTTGAAGCAGCTCAGTGACAGACACTTTGTCCTGCTGCAGCCGCCTCTTCACCAACTTTGAGCAGCAAACGTTGACGGCGCCTTGCACGTGTGACGCATTGTACTCAGAAAACGTCCTGCTGTCGATCACTAGCAAGCGGCCTGTCCCTCTCTGGATGAGGCTCGCCAGGCGCTTGATGTCCATCACACTCCTCTTATTGGGCCCTTTCTCCCCTGCCATGATGTCGGAAGGGCTTAGTGGTAAACCAGGGTCAAAGATGTGGGGGGTAGTAAGGGTAGTGGGGTATGAAGAAAGAGGGGTAGATGAGAGAGGTGGAGAAAGGAGGAGAAGATAAGGGTCAGTGGAGGAGGGCTTCCACTTGAGCAGGCGCTGGGAGATCCATGGTCCCTAAAGAAACAAAGAAAATATGAACAACAGAATTTAGTAAGGAAAGCATCCACAGAGAAATTCAAGAATGTCACTTCAGGTTTTGAGATGCTGATGACTGGACATCTGAAGAACAGAAAGGGCATGGTCACTTGTCGCTCTGAGCCTCAGGCCAATCGTGCCACAGCCACAAATAAAACCCATCAAACTCAACGGCTGCAAAGCCACAACAACAGATCCATTTCACACACATTTCCAAACCCCACTCAAGCACATGAATTCACACATACATAAGAGCTTTTGTCTTATCTTTTATTGGTAGATATTTAGCACCCGGCATATCAAAAATAACCACAATGCTGTAAACGTTAATATAAAAGTTATTTAAAGACTAAAAAGCTGACCGGATTATCCAGTGGGATTTAGCAGTCCTGAGAGCTGAAGGAATATCACACGTCTGAAGACAAAGACTTAAACTAGACAATAAAACCAAGGGGTGCGTGAGTGCCTGTGTAAGTGTGTGAAGGTTGGCGGTTGTTGATCGAGGGTCTCTTGTGCAGTAGCTTGTGAAACAGGAAACTGAGGGCGTGCGATAAATTAAGCCAGGGGAATTCAGAGAGCAGGTCTGGACACAGGCAGAAGGCCTGTGTGACATCCTGTGCCTGTGTTTGTATGTGTGTTTCAAATTAACCATCCATAAACTTGATGAACTGCCTCCTTCTATCCATCACTTCTAATCACTCTGATCTCCTCCGTGCTCACATTCACCGCAGCCCTTTTACTTTTAACATAGGACACACACACACACACACACACACACACGCGCACAGACACACACACGTGCAGCTGTTTATTGGTGTTGAGAAACCAATGACTGCACATATGTGAGAAAGACTGTATGCTTGTGTACCAGACTACATATTACAAAATCACTGTGCCATTTAATTAAGAAAACATACGGAAAAAAAAAGGCGCAGGTTGAGGTCCATTTTGTCCGTCTACCAGGTGTCATGCGACAAGTAAAAGGTCAGAATGTGAATGCCACGGTGTTGTTTTATTCATCCACAGGCACATGGTGTCATTAAAAATGAATAGACCCCTTCTCATTTACCCCAAAGCGTAAATGGAGGTTTAAACCTCAGTTGAAAAGGGAGAGTGTGAGAGACGGAGGTGCAGAAGCTAATAATAGAGGGTAGCCAAATACAAAAGACGATAAGGCGATGTTCTTCTTGAGAAGAGAGGCAGAAAAAAGAAAAACACATTTAACAACAGTGGTGAGAAGATGGGAGAAAAAAAGAAGCGGTGTCTGATCAGTAGCGTCTTGGGACGACATAAAAGCAGCTCTGCAACTTTTCACCTGTGTTCTGGCAGCAGCACCATGGGGGGGGGGGGGGGATGACA
>VOQJ01000723.1:0-10165 GCA_015052665.1 Apistogramma diplotaenia | reverse complement strand
TAAAATCACATTTTACATTTTCTATAAAATTAATCAGTTTAACTGACATGTATGTTGTACCATTGTAGGAATAGAATTTATGCATGTTATTTTTTCCTGAAGTTTAAAATGCTAAATAGATCATAAAATCTGAGAAAATTAGAAAGTACATCTTAACTCAAGTAAAACTTGACATGTTCGAAAATACAATGAAAATGTAAAAAATATTATTTTGTCATGAATTTTTCTCTCGTTGCTTCCGCTTCCACCTGCATAGGTGCGAGAAATTGCCTACAGGATTTACCTCTATCCCAACGCTGAGCTGATGGAGTGTCTGGAAGAACTGCTGAAATGCAGATATAAACTGGCCACACTGGTGGGCTACGAGTCCTACGGACACAGAGCCCTAAAGGGAACGATGGCCAAAACACCAGGTTAGCACATCTCTTGGGACAGATGTATTTAGTTAATATTTGTGCCTTTCAAAACTTGTCTCAGGAAGTTAACATGTTGAACTTTTGTCCTTATCGGCCTTTGTAGAGACAGTGATGAGCTTTCTTCAGCTGTTAACAGACAAGCTGTCAGGCAGGTACGGTCTTCAATGTTTTTCACACAAAAATGTGCCGATCAGCTATTTCAGTTTGGCAGCCTGAGCCATTATTATTGCCCGATTTATGTTTTTGTTACCTTTGGTAATGGCTCCATTAAATCAGTGCTTCCCTTCAAGGTTAACCATAAGTTACTGGGCCATTTAAGATGTTTCACAAAGATCTGAGAAAGACTGACCCATTCATTTATTTTTTCCTACATGCGAGGCTGATTTTGATCATTTCTTTTCACATTTTCCCTGACGATTCACATTCAGAAGGCCTCTGTCTTTTTATGGTTCTCTGTTCATCTGAGATATATTCTCAGTATGCTGGACTTTTCTCAAACAGTCCAGAAAATATGCAAGTCAGGTGGACTGGGAGACTCTAAATTACCCACAGGTATGAATGTTAGCCTGGCAGCCTGTCCAGGGTGTTTCCCTGCCTTCAGCCAAATGCGTGCTGGGATAGGCTCTGGCCCCCATTGACCCTGAGTAGAGATAGGTGGGTAAAAGCAGGAATGAACGCCTCAAGACATCAAACTAATAACTTGCTTGGCGTTTCTCTTTCAGAACATCAAAAGACTTTAAGATGATGAGAGACATGAAGAAGAAACTCAGCCCTCAAAACTCTGTGGGTGATTTTTTTAATTTATTTTTTATGTATAAGAATTTTTTTTCCAGGTACACAATATTACACAATTCCCTCAATCATTGTGTAATCGGCATTAATTGCTTCTAGGCATAGCAGCATAAGGTTTAACATGTGTAAGTTAATTCTAATTTAGAGACACTATAATCCACTTTGGTTTGTTAAGTGATTTATTATCCCTATACCCTCTGTTTTCTAACAGGAGCTCATGCCCTGGGATCATCCATACCTCAGCGGTGTCTTGCGTGCTGAAAGGTGAGTATTTAGCTCTTATGAAATGTGTTTTTCAGCTTGCCGTCATTTGATCTGATTCTGATGTTTGTAATTCCATATTGTTTCATAGCAATAGCTCTCATTACGTCCCAGCTCTTCCTCAAGTGTCACTTCTTACAAAAGGTGTTAAGAGAGAAGCATGGGAGTAAACTGCTTTTCTGATTCCGATCTGATTTCTGGCCTAATTGACCTCATTTCCTTCAGCTTGAGCTGTGGTATTTTGGCACAGTTTGTGTTTCAAATCTCATCTCTGTATCTTGTGGGGGCCAAGGATTTTTTTTCTTCCCCCAACCTGATGCAGCCTTTGCTTTGAATTACTGTTATCCATGCAATCTCTTTTTTCCCCTCTTCAAATGTGAATAAACCATGCTCTATATAGCCCGTTCTTAATACATAGGGTTTAATGTGATGTCGGCCCGCCCTTTGCAGCTTTAACAGCTTCAACTCTTCTGGAAAGGCTGTCCACAAAGTTTAGGAGTATTTATGGGAATTTTTGACCATTCTTCCAGAAATCAATTTGTGAGGTCAGACACTGATGCTGGATGAGAAGGCCTGGCTCACGGTCTCCACTCATCCCAAAGGTGTTCTATCAGGTTGAGGTCAGGAGTCTGTGCAGGCCAGTCAAGTTCTTCCACACCGAACACACTCACCCATGTCTTTATGGTCCTTGCTTTCTGGACTGGTGTGTAGTCATGTTGGAACAGGGATTGTCCAGAATGGCTTGTTTTTTTTCTCTGGAACTAAGGGGCCAAGCCCAACTCCTGATAAACAACCCCACACCATAATCCCCCCCTCCACCAAACTTTACACTTGGCACAATGCTGTCAGACAAGTACCGTTCCCCTGGCAACCACCAAACCCAGACTAGTCTGTCAGATTGCCAGACAGAGAAATGTGACTCATCATTCCACTGCCCTAGAGTCCAGTGGTGGCATGCTTTGCACCACTGCATCTGACGCTTTACATTGTGCTTGTTGATGTAAGGCTTGGATGCAGCTGCTCGGCCATGGAAACCCATTCCATGAATCTCTCTGCACATTGTCCTTGAGCTAATCTGAAGGCCACATGAAGTTTGGAGGTCTGTAGTGAGTGACTCTGCAGAAAGCTGGCGATCCTCAACATCTGTTCTGTGATTTTCTGTGGCCTACCACTTTGTGGCAAAATTGTTGTGATTCCCAAACACTTCCAATTTGTTATAATCCCACTGGAATACCTATATGACCTAATATAACTGGAACACTTTAATTCAGTGATTTGGATAAGTGAGTGAATACTTTGGCTGATTAGATACACTACATAGCCAAATCACAGGTATTGAAACTGAGCAGCAGAATGGGGAAGAAAGGTGATTTAAGTGAATTTAAACATAGCATGGTTGTTTGTGACAAACAGACTGTTGTGAGTACTTCAGAAACTGGGAACACAGTCATCTGTAGGGTTTACAGGGAGTGGTCTGGCAAAGAGAAAATATCCAGTAGGCAGCACTTCTCTGGAAGTAAATTCATTGTTGATGTCAGATGAGAACGGCCAGACTGCGTTGAGCTGACAGGAAGGCATCAGTAACTCAAAAAAAAAATGTTACAACCAAGCTATGCAGAGAAACATCTCTGAATGTACAACATGTCAAACCTTTAAGCAGATGGGCTACAGAAAACCTTACTAGGTGCCTCTCCTGTCAGCTAAGAACAGGAAACTGAAGTTACAATTCACACGTGTTTACCAAAATTGGATCTTGCCTGGTCTGCTGCAACATTCAGATGGAAGGGGTCGGAATTTAGCGTAAACAACATGAAAGATGGATCCACCTTGTTTTCACCAATATCAACATGTCCGGCTGGTGGAGGCACAGTGTAGTGGTGTAGGGGATGTTTTCTTGGCACACTTTGGGCCCCTTCGTACCGACTGAGTATCATTCAGACACCACAGCCTAGCTGAGTGTTTCTTTTGCCTTGTCTCTCTCTCCTCAGCCCCAACCAGTCGAGGCAGATGACTGCCCCTCCCTGAGCCTGGTTCTGCTGGAGGTTTCTTCCTGCTAAAAGGGAGTTTTTCCTTTCCACTGTTGCCAAGTGCTTGCTCATAGGGGGTCGTTTTGGTTGTTGGGTTTACTCTGTAATTATTGTAAGGTCTTTACCTTATAATAAAAAGCGCCTTGAGGCGACTATTTGTTGTGATTTGGCGCTGTATAAATAAAATTGAATTGAATTGAATTGAGTACTGTTGCCGACCATGTCCATCCCTTTATGACCACAGTGTACCCAACTTTTGATGGCTGCTTACTGCAGGATAGCAGTAAACAGCCCAGTAGTAGCGATCACTGCGTAACTAATATATTGGCTTATGTTTCTATAACAACTTTAGTAGGACTTTGTTAGGTACCGTTTAACAGTGTAGTGCAACAGCCACACAACTTCTCTCTGAAACTTCTAAAAGAAAAACACAATTAGCCATTTAAAAAAAACTGACTTGGCTTTATACAAATTGCATGTGAGGTCCGCACTGGAATGTGGCCCATGATGATATCTGTTCTTAATGAACTGCACTGCTCCTTCATAGCATTCAGCAGAGGCTAATGTGTTGAGTCACACATTCTGTGGAGGTGTTAAGTAAATCTTTATTGTAGACATTACTGATCTGTCAAATGCCCTTTTGAATTTAAGCAGCTACCAAGTTGCGTGCGTGTGAATTGATAGCGAGTCTTCACAGGTTTTCTGAGGAGGAGTGTGTCTGTGCTCTTCCTCATGCTGCCATTAAAATGGCATTAAAAATACACTTTAAATCAGTGTAAGACAGCCAGGAAAAGTCAGAACAGCCAAGGTCCCAAACTTAAATTGGTCCTCACAAAGTCAGCCATACAAGTGCACTGGTGCACATGTCACCCATGTTAATTTATCCCACTGAGGCTCTGTAATCACAATCACATACTCTTTTTTTTTTTTCTCTCTCTCTCAATCACTTGTCTTTTTGTCTGTGCCCTTCCATCAGTAACAGCTTGAAAGAGACCATACTACAACAAGGAAACGAGCATGTGTGTTGTAAACAGAGCTGGTAGCTGTGTTCAGCGGTAGTCTGTTATTCAGACCACTGATAATATATGGATGTGGCGTTCAAGCTAAACAACTGTTTTGGCACGGTGGTCTTTATCTCTGATGCTTTATAAGCAGCATGAAAGGAGCCATTTTAAGCCTGGGTGGCCCCAGGAGAGAAACACCCAAACCAAACCTGAGTCCTGGATGTGTGGTGGCTTTGCCCTGCCAGTTGAGATCACATATGAGTAATAGTCTGATTTTTTTTTCTTTTTACAAGACAGACAATTGAGCAACCTGCAGCTAAAGCAGCTAAATATACAGTACCAGTCAAAGGTTTGGACACACTTACCCATTCATTAGATATGTATTTATTATGGAAACAAGCAGAATATTTGAAATGCAGATGAGAGCAGTATTGAGGACTTGCTTCCTCATTTTTAAACACATCCTCAGTGACCTGTTGGTGTGTTGGCTCACAATGCTGAAGGTCAAACTTTCCTTTATTCATTAATGTGTTCTGATTTGTCATGGCAGGTACAACATAGAGCCAAGTCTGTACACTCCCTACTTGTCTCTTGGTTCCTGTATGGAGGGTCTGAACAATCTCTTCTGTCAGCTGTACGGTGTCTCCCTGATGTCTGAACATCCCACAGCTGGAGAGGTCTGGAGCGAGGACGTCCGCAAGCTGGTAACTCATCACTAGTGGGGGAAAAAATGTTTGTGTTGCATCAGCAACCTCTTTGAAATAGTCTGTGCCAAGTTTTAATCCACAGACAGTTTTCAAAGATCAAAGTTTTTAATACTGTTTCTGTGTGTGTTTTAATGAATGCATTGTGTGTGTGTGTGTGTGTGTGTGTGTGTGTGTGTGTGTCTAGGCTGTGGTGCACGAAACAGAGGGATTACTGGGATATATCTACTGTGACTTTTTCCACCGGCAAGATAAACCTCATCAGGTATGCAAACTCACTTATCGACGTACAGTAGTTCTGAAGCTTCTGTTGTTTCTTTGAAATGTGTCTGACCGTTTACAACCCAGTGTAAAAAAATAAAATAAAATACCAAACAGAACGAAATGCTTTGCAAATCTCACAAACACACATTTTTTTCCACACTAGACCATAGAAAACATCAAATGGTTAAAGTATGACATTTGAATACTCAACTCAGAAAAGTTGGGACTCTGCATCTTATGAGAGGCAGAGTTGCTCAGAAATAAAGCAGGGCAGAGGTTCCCTTATCTGCACAGCTGTCTACACATTGTGGAACAATTTCAGAATAATGTTCTTCAGTGTAAAATTGTGATGGCTGAATATCTCATCATCTGTAGTGCATGAGATCATCAAAAGATTCCAGGAATCTGGAGAAATCTCTATGTTCAAGGCTGAAATTTGATATTGGATGGCTGTGATCTGCAGGCCTTCAGGCAGCACTGCATTCAGTTTTTTGGTAAATGGACTGGTACTTTTATAGTCCTTTTCACGCGTACTTAAATTACACTTTATTCTCCACCTTTTAAGTGCTTTTTAACCTACACACACACGTACAGACTCGTACACACACACTGGTGGGTTTCAGTATCATTCCCAAAGACATTTGGAGCTACCCAACAGTCAGTGATTACTCTTCCCCCACTATTGTCACATGCTTTTTTAAATTTATTTATTTATTTATTAACTTGCTAATATGCCTCACATCTGTTCTCACCACCTCTTCCTCATTTTCCTCGCAGGACTGTCACTTCACCATCCGCGGTGGCCGCCTGTGCCAGGAAACCGGTCAGTACCAGTTACCAGTCGTGGTGTTGATGCTGAGTCTGCCGCAGCCTACAAAAGCCGCCCCCACCTTGCTCACTCCTGGCTTGATGGAGAACCTCTTCCACGAGATGGGCCACGCTATGCACTCCATGCTGGGACGCACTCGCTACCAGCATGTGACAGGTGCAGTGTGAGCTTTTACTTGAGTTCAATAAGTAAGGCATTGCAGTGGATCCTGGTTTGCCAGAGGATTTAGAAAAGTAACAATATCTGAAAATGATGGTTTTACATTTCCAAATGTCACAAGGTAGAATTGCATAGATTGATACAGAGCTATAGGCAGGGGTTATACATTACACTGTGGTGAATTGAACATGGAAGGTAAATCCGATTAAGTGTAAGCCCCGAGGAGAGCACAGATGATAGTTGGCTTCTAAAGCTGTCATTTGATATCATTTGGTTTGTCAGATACCTTTGCTAGTAATTTAAGATCCTGAAGTCTTTATTTGAGCCTAACTGTAGTATCTATTAACTGCACTGGAGGGTGTTTCTTTAGTGGGCACAGTGTTTAGACACGTCCATTAAGTTTAAGTTGTGTAAATCTCATGGCAGTTGCTCTTTTCTCCCCTATAAATGTTTCCTTTCTACTTATCTCTTCCTGCCAAATGTGGTTGTACTTACTTCTTGTTGAATGTAGAAGATCACAGGGGCTTGAATTATTTCTGACTTTGGCTTGGGGGGTATTGAGACCTTATTTTCTCATTTCAAGTCACTTTTATGTTGTCACGATAAGAACCCAACAATCCTAAGCACTTTATCAGCCAAGAATAAAGTCAGCTGTCTCGTTCTTTGTTTCAAGGTGTGTTATATCTTCTCTAGGAACCAGATGTGCAACTGATTTTGCTGAAGTCCCCTCCATCCTCATGGAATATTTTGCCACCGACTATCGAGTGATCAGCCAGTTTGCACGCCATTATGAAACTGGACAGGTATACCTTTAACACTCAGAGTGAAAGAAGCTGAGGACAGATCTGTACCGATAAAGCACTGATAGCAGAAAAATATTTTTCTGCTGCAGAATTATGATAATGCCACCACCATAATATTCATTAGAATTTAAAGGATGAAGCCTTCTGGTGAAAATGAATGTGACTTGTAGGTTTAATTTGTGTCATCATCTCCTCAGCCTCTGCCCGAGAGTATGGTGGCTCGCTTGTGTGAGTCCAAAAAGGTGTGTGGAGCTGCAGACACCCAGCTGCAGGTAAGATTAATGTCTCTGCGTGTATGTGAAACTATCCCTCACTTCTCAAAGAGCATGCAACATCAGGAACCATTCAAAGCTTTTGCCAGCTACTGGAAGGTATGCAGGAGTGAAAATGACATGCAAGCAGAACAAATACTGCACACAAACACCCAGAGTGCACAAGTCATTAAAGCTAAGGAGCTGATGTTGCAATAAAGAACATTCCTCCTCCTCCTCTGTTCAAATTAGTTTTTTTCTTTTACTTGTTTCTGAAACCACAGGCTGTTACAGCGCATAACACCTTTTTATCCTCCTATGCACTATAAATTGGGAGGATATTGTCGTCATTTTGTCTGTCAGTGAAGTTTTACCTTTCCAGTTTATAGATGATGCAATGTGCAAAATATGGTTTATTGTTATAGATTATATAAAAAGAAAGACATTATGTAGTATACACCCCTTCATTTGTATAAGAGTGCAGTATGTACGTCTTCTAATTTGTTTACCATGGATTCTTTTGTTACTCTTCTAGGATGTGTTTACCAAAAAGTATCTGTAGAAATGCTCAATAATCACAGAATAGAAATCTCTTCCAGCATGCTTAAATAATTTAGGCTTTAGGCTTAAGGGGGATTTACATTAGTATTCATGTTAGATAGTGTAACATTCATCATTGAGTTACTCAGTTTCTGCAGTTTAAGAGCGATTGCATTTCTGATTGTGTGTCTCCCCCCCACCCAACCAATTGTGTAGATTTTCTATGCAGTCTTGGACCAGATCTACCACAGCAAACCACAGAACCGCTCTACCACAGAAATACTGAAGGACATGCAGCAGAAATTCTACGGCTTACCCTATACGCCCAATACGGTACAGAGCATCTAAAGATTCTAACCATCTGTTTTTACGTATGTGTGACGTATGTTCTTTCAGGAGCTGGTGTCATAAACTCTGGATAAAACACAGATTTGGAAGTTGGTGATAATTTGGGGTTCTGTGCGCTTCTCTTGATGCCCATTTAAATCAAATCACAGAAACGTTGGAGTCCTCTACTCCCCTTTTTGCCTTTCTTGTTCACCTCCCTTCCTCGCTTTCTCACTAGTTTTATATCTTTTACCCAGGCACAGCAGTGTTTAAAGGATTAAAGCCTTTTTCTTTTCTTCTCTTTTTTTTTGAAGCCCTGCTAAAATAACAAAGCAGAGGGATACTTTAAATGAGCTCTCCCAGGGGGAAATATTTGAGCCTCTTCCTCCCTGCTCTTTAATGAAAAAAGTGCTCCATTTCCCCCACTTTTGCAGCTGTGGGCTGAGGAGGGATGAGGCCAGGAGACAGAAGGGGAATCAAAAACGCAGTCATAATTTAGCCAGAAATGGCCTTCATACAGCATTTACTCAGGGCTATAATTATGTGAGGTTCCATCAGGAATGGAGATTACAGAACTGCTGTATATTCTCCCTAACGTCAGTGTCCCAGCCAGCGTTTCTCCTCACAGGAGTCCTCCCACTCTTCTGTATGTGCCTTGCTTTGTAGCTCCCTCTCCGGAGATTGTGGTTTATGTTATATAGTTTCCCACTGTCGTAGTCGTTTCTCTTCAAGCTTTCAAGCCATACTGGAAGCTGTAATAGGCACTTTGCCTCCGTGTGCACATCCAACCGCAAGCAAGATCATTTTCCTCATTTGAACCGAGGGCGAGTGCAGTGCTTAAACCCGGAGTATTGGATCACGATTGGATCGGAGCAAGTGAAAACAGATTTGTTTAGATCTTTAAATATATATTTTTTAAAGTTTACCCTCTGAATCTGTCTCTGTCTGACTGTCGTCCTGGAAACGCAGCTCAGGAAAAAAAGTTTCCACAGTAAAGAGAAGTTTGGAGTGGCTAATGGGTTATGGAGAGCCACAGACTATAAACATTAGGGTGATGCTGACATGTGTATAGTTTATAGAGGAGGGCTATCAGTTCCCGCTGTGTACAGAGTGAGAGGATCAGCTGTGAGTAACACAGACCACATGCTCGCTCTTGAGCTGCAGTTAATATTTAGGAGTAAGAGGCAGAAAGCAAGATCTTCTCCTAGCTGCTGTTGACATTTCTCTGCTTTAATTTTCATTTCTTGGCTTTGATGCTTGCATGCGTGTTCCTTTTTTCACCGACGAGTGTCTGTATGTACGACTGCTCGCGTTCTTCTATATTCTATTGCAAAAATGCAGAGTTGCGCCTAAGAACCACAAACACAAGCTGAGTTTTGAAAGACCTAAAAATGTCTTTTATCTCACACTGAAGAGGAACAGAGTAAAAGGCGAGGGCTTACTTAGTCTCCTTTGTATGTGAGGATCAAAAGGAGATCTTGCTGACATGTGGCCCACTTGCACTCTCTCAGAAAAGTCGACATTAATCATTTGATGTAAGACGAAGGGATCGAAAACAAAGAGAAGCTTGGAAGTCTGATAATCAAGGTGCTTTGTGATGAGAGCTTAAAGCATCCTGTCAGAGACTGCGACATCATACCAAACGGTTTTTCGGTGTAGCAGCCTATTTGTTTCCAAAACATCAGCAGTCAGGAACCACATGAGAAATTCAGTGGAATCAAAGAGCCAATGAATTAAAACAAACCAACAAACCCCCAGGAGATATATATATATATATATATATATATA
>VOQJ01000722.1:0-18088 GCA_015052665.1 Apistogramma diplotaenia | reverse complement strand
TCCGTGAAACAAGGATTCTGTCGTGGTCGGCATTTCAGCCAGTTGTGTTGGGAATATTGTGAAAGCTGATGGAATTATGACCACAGAAAAGCAATGTGAGATTTTGATCCACCTGGAAAGCATGTGATTGGTAATGACTTTGTTTTTCAGCATGACTGTAATCCCAGACATACTGCCAGTGCAGTAAAAGCATACCTGGATAGACAAACAAACAATGGGACACTATCCGTCATGGACTGGCCTTCCCAGACCACAACCCTTCTACATTATTGAAGCCGTGTGGGATCATCTTGACAGAGAATGAAACAGGCAGCCAACATCCAAAGAGCCGCTTTGAATGTCCTTCACGAAGCCTGAAGAACTATTTCTGAAAACTACATACGGAAGCTACAAGAAGGTTTGTCTAAAAATCTTAGTCCCACCTATAAACTAACTCTGTAGAGGCAGAAAGACACACTGACAAAAGGCAAAGTTTTACAATAATCTAGAATTTCAAGTAAAGTCTCATTCCTAGTTTAATAAACTAAACAGTGGCCCTTCATTTGTGCTTTAAAACAAAACTGTATTACTGCCCAAAGACTGATGGAACTGGCCTTATTTAGCTTGAAGTCAAGCTACCACTGAAAAATATATGTCCAACTAACGTAAAAAGTTTTTTTTACAAACTCAGAATGCTGAAGTGGAACAGGTTATTTTAAACATATGCAACAAAATCTAACTGAAACTGGCCATTTCCAGAGGAACTCATTTTCTAATGACACTAGCTGAGGAGATGACACCTGAACACTGCATGCATTTCTCAACTGTTAGGGAAACTACATCAACAATGTATAGTTCCCAAATTACTTTAAAGTACTACACTGTACTACTGTGGCCTGTGAAGGTTACACATTTGAATCCAATTAAAGCTGAGCATACACTTACCTAATTTAAACAAACGGGATACAACACATTTAAAGACTGTTTCCATGAGCTCAGGCACTGTCTGTCAGTCGAACAGAAGCAGAAACCAAACAACAAAGGCCATCCACAACACTGGGAAACACGTGAAAATGTCCACTAAACAAGTTCCTGCTAAAAAATTAATGTTTCTGTGCTGTGAAACAGTAAGTCTCTAAATTTGAAGCTGACACCTGGAACACTGTAGGTAAATGGAGACAGGTTTTAAACAGACATCCCTGCAGGTAACCGCTAAGAAAAAAATCTAGCTGCAGTATCCCTGACGACACTCATCAGCAGCATCAGACGCAGATATTAAACAGCTTTTTAAGAAAATCCTGATGAGAGCGACTGGCAGTGACTGGTTCATGAGAATTGAGAGCAGAGTGTTCACACAGCACACACTGCATGACTGTAGCTGCCTAACGTAAACACCAGCTGAGCGCAGCAGATCCGAACAGGCATCTCTGGAGCATCAGGCTGCATTTGAAGTAGCTGTGAAAGCTCCCTCCCCAGCTCTATTTGTAGTTTTGAAGATGTGAGAGACCACAAATTAGAGGTTCTATGTATTTTAGCACATTTATTTCTTGTTAGTTTTCCTTGGAAATCTAGCCCAGGGAGAGATAAATTTCCATGAATAGGGGCACCTGCGTCTCTTTGGACAGTCCTTCATATAATGTCCAATCTTTCCGCAGATCCTGCAGCACCGGTCATTAGGCGCCAACTCACCATCTGTCAGCACCTTTGAGTCAAAAAAGTAGTCCTGCAGCAGAAGAGCACATTTTCAAACCTCATGAACAAACAGCATTCGAAGGCAAACAGTCGTTTGTGTTAACTGGAGGTACGAAACCTGACATATGAATGACATACCACTTCAGTACCAGGGACAGGATAAAAGGGAGTTCCAAACAGCTTTCTCCCATTTATAAAAGCCTTCATGATGAAGTTTGTCACTGGTGGAAGAATCAGAGGCAGCATAAGGAAAAGGGCATTTTCACAGTTTAAAAGCATCTTAATGCAAAGAAAAGAAAATCTGAAACAGTAAAAGGCTTTGATCAATTCTAAATTGATTCACATAAAATCTTCATACATGTTTACATATGTTTTTTAAATTGGACACTGGCCAGTCCGGAGACTGTAGCCGACACTTCCTGCTAGGCTTCAATTCCACTAAGTTTGAAGTAGAGTCACTCAATTGGATTTTACCTGTATTTGAGCGTTGTGCCGTTAGGAGCACTTTCAATCAAATGATCTAATAACATAACTTTCCTCATGGTGGACATGGTCTAAGAAGTTTGTCCATCGGTTTTGGTGAGTGAAATTATAGTATTTTGTTAATCTGTTACTTTGCACCAGTTGGCAGGAATCTGTATGTGTGTCTTTGTGCCTGTTTCCTGTACAGATGTAGACAGTTAATCATGTTTGCGAGCATTCACAATTAACTTAACTTAGAGGATGGACGGATGGATGGATGAATTAATAGCACACTAGCAACTGCTCTGATAATGACCTGATATATTAATAGTTTGTAAAGTTCATGGTATGGATCAATAAAGCGTTTCTTGTATCAAGTGTTGCAGACACTTACTTTTACGAGAAACTCCAGCACCGAGGTTATGATTCAAATCAAAGGGATCTAAGAAGAAGAAGATATGAGTGAGATAAAGCAGGAAATCAAAGCAGAGGGACAAGCGGAGCCATGTGAGCACCTTCAATAGCGATGCATTTGCTGGTCCACTGCTTCTCAAACGTGGTGAGGCGCTTCCTTTGGCGAATGCTGATCACATGCTCTTTGAAGTCAAATTCTTCAGTGTAAAAGCGTAGAAGTCCCAGCCAAAGCTCTCCCACAGACTCCATGTTCTGATGATGCTCTGAGTGGTGACGCCGCTGTAAGGACAGAGGAAACTAATTACCTGGTACCAACCACATTTCTTTGGTTAATCAGCTTTGACTGCTAATTCAGTACATGCAGTTTTTACATCTCAGGGACAACTGAGATTAAAGTTTAAATCGTTTTCCAAATAAGTTCCATGAGGTATTTCAATATGGCTGCTAAAAACACTAGATTGTTTTGTTATTTTTTCACTCACCAAATCATCAAGGTCATCAAAAAAGAAAGCATTCCAGCCATCTACCATCCGCTGGGGAACAGTATTCCCATCAAAGATCTTAAAAGACATAACAGAGATATTTAGGTTATTAAATTCAAAGTTTGCAAAAAAAACCCAACCTTAAGTTTCAGGCACAACCCTTGAGTGAGTCATTAATCAGATACCTCCTGCAGGACAGGAATGACAGGTGGCTGCCTCTGCTGCAGGAAGTAAAGCACCATCAGGATGTAAGCATAAGATGAGAGGCTCCCTCTGGAAGCATCGCCAATGTCGCAGCGCTGAGGACAAAAGGTGGGATAGTTACAGGAAGCAATGACACTCTGAGACGATAAGCGGTGAAGGCTACATGTGGATGTTTGTCTTGAGAGGACAAACTACGTCATGTGATAAAGCTGACATTTTTCCTGTATTTGTGGCATTTTCTCCCTTATGAGGTGTAAGGACTTTGAAACTGCTGGTGCAGTTGTTCTCTTTTTGATTTCATCAGAATTGAATTGTTTTCTTCATACGTCTGTGGATCACAAAGAGCTGATAAACATCACATTCAGACAGTTCTTTTGACTGTGTGGTATTTTTGCTCGTTTGTTTGTTTGTTTTTCCCCCAGTTGAGCTATGATACTAATAGCTTGGCTTTTGGTTTCTTCAGTACCAATACAGGAATAATTCTTAGGGAGTAAAGTAAAACATCAACCTCACCTAAACTTTGCTTTCTTGAAATGTTTTCGTGCAATTCAGTGTAACAAATATGTCCAATAATATCCTGAACTCGGGTTTATCAGTAAAATAATAAATAGCAAGAGAACTGAGAAAAACAGAAAAAATTACATTTTACTTTTTTTTTCACATGCTGCTGTTGCACTAAATTCAACAGCTTGTTGTCGCCAAAACTCTTTCCAGCTTTACGAGGCAGAAAGCACTGATATCAGAACCAAATGCTCTATTTGTGCAGCTCTTCGTCTAACACACCCTAGAAAGATCACTGAATAAGGTTAAGGTTACTCACACACCTTTGCAAAGACCTTCATTGTGTATCCCAGGAACTGCACACGTGGATCCAGAGCCGCATATGTAGCCAACATTCTGGTGTTGTGTTGAGCCTGCAAAGAAGATTCCACCAAAGGATTTTATAATGCAACACATTTAACAAAATAAACAAAAGATTTCATAATCACTGTAGTGATGAGGGCATCTTCCACTCACCAGGGTGTTATAAAGGCTGATGTCCCCCTCCAAACCACTTTGTTTGTGTTCAAACTTCACAATAGGCACTTTAGCTGTGGTGATGGGCAAGATGTTCCTCAAACCTGGGATGAGAGACAGGTTAAAGTTGGTTTTTCACATGGACAAGAGTCACCTACCAAATTATGCAGAGGGAAACTTTCATTTACCTGCATGCTTCTTGAGCACTTTTGCAAGGCCTTCAATGATTTCTTTGCAGTTCAGCTTCTGTTCAGACAGATGGAAATTTAATTTAAACACCGATTATAAGCAATGACCATTCGTTTAATTGGGTGTGTGAGTGTTTTGCCTGCTAACCTCTGCAGTCTCATGACCCTCCAGAGTCATGCAGATGTCAAGGTCACTGTCACGAAAGCCAAAACCATTTTTGGAAGATCCAAACAAGCAAAGCTGAGCTTTTTCTGGAAAAAAAATGGAAATTTCCATCTAATAAGTTACTGTTCAGATAAAAACCAATCAGATTAATCAGGCCTGTGGAATCAGTCTTTTAAGGTGTTACCGCAGTAGCTTCACACTCCCATCAATTCTACTAAATCTACTTGGTAACTTCAGATGCTTCACAGTGAATGTGCCTCTTCAACTGCTCAACAGATATTAACTTGAAATGTACAAAATAAGCATTAACAGTAGATCACAAAGTTACCAAGGAAACAGGGAGGAACATGTGAGACTCACCATTGTATTCCTTCCTTATAAACCTCTCCAGACTAGCGAGGATCTGCTCCCTTTTCTGCTGTTCAGCATGTGTAGGTGACAATTCATCTATGAAGAGCAGAACATAAATGTAAACACAACAACATGCAATGAGCAATTAGCCAACAATAATAATAATAAAAAAATACAGATGCCTTAAGTGTTCAAGCTGTTTTGTTAAAAAAAATGCCACAAGTTTTGTGGTTCCAGACTGAGCTATGTGAGAATTAGTGGCTTTTACTGCCATTTATTTTCTTGTATATATCTGTAAGATTGATTGAGGGAAAATCTGATCTTAGTCTTCTTATATGGTGGCACCGTCACATATTCAAAAAAGACAAAAACACTCAGTTGGCAGATGTAAGCGTCCATTTCCTGATCAAATGGCATCTTCCTTTTCGCTACATACAGTAACACAGTTTGCAGAGGCTGTCAAGGATCTCTCTGAAGCGGTCGTTCATAGGAGGCAGAGGCTTCAGCTCGATCTTCTTAAAGTCTTCGGGACACTCGTCCTTCAGGTGACCGTCCCGCTTGCAGATGCTGCATACGACAGTTGGAGGCTAGAACAGGAAAACAGATGTCCAGGAACAATTAGACATGTTGGTCTTCACCAAACCAGAATAAGTCTAAGTGTAAGATAGATGCACAGAAATCCCAAAATGTTATAAACATAATACACAAAATGTTTTAAACAGGTCTCAGTATTTCCTGAACCATTAATGCTGCAAAAACAATCAGCAAGTCAGTAAAAAAAAGAAAAAAAAGGCAGAAAATCACCATGACATAACCATTCAGTGGGGCAGTGTCACACACTACAAAGCTTGAAAACATTTCCTAATGGTTGTAAATACTACAGAAAGCCACACAGTAGCAATCCGGCACTTAAAAACTGGACTCAGGGAACCCATTTAAAACAATTCCATGAATCACAAGTTTAACACAGACACAGAATCATTCAAACTCACATTCACAGCTACAGCCAAATGAGAATCTCCAATTAACCTAACATGCATGTCTTTGAACTGTGGGAGGAACCCAGAGTACAGGCAGGCATGGGGAGAACAGTAAAGTGGCATGAGCAGCTAAGATGATCCATCAATACAAGAGCAGCGAGTTAGTTTTCCCTATGTTAACAGAGCTCTGCTGCAAACAGCTCAGGACCTATAAACAACGTACATACGAGACTCTGTGCCTTGCTAAGACCTTTACAAACATTTATCCAATGAGTGGATGGTATTAATTACAATTTACCTTTCCACAAGTGAAAATCATCTTGTCAAATACATAGTGCAGATCATCTGATGCAACAGGCCCGTCATCTTCTGAAACTCCGTTATCCTCCTCCTCCTCCTCCTTGTCACTGTCCAGCAGGCCATTGGAGGAGAAGGAAGGTTTGGTTCCCTCACTAAGAACCATATCAACGAGGCGTGCATCTAAAGTGTTTTCATTGCTTTGTCTGGATGGATCTGAACCATCTTCAACATCGCTTTCAGGCTCTTCATCATCCTTTGATCCCTGGTGCTCTCTTTGATCACTCTGGCTCGTGTTTCCTTTCCTGTTGTTCTCACCCTTGTTCATAGATGAAGGCTCTTTATTCTCAGCTTCTTCCAGTTTTGCATCCTGTGCCTTCTTCCTTGCTTGCTGACCTCGGGCGCCCCTCTTCTGAGGGCAAGCAAAGTATTTGTAAGCTGTACGAAAGCGCTCCTGGATGTACTCAAAGACCATCTGGCTGTTCAAGCTTCGCGCAACATTCCTCTTCAAGGCAAAGGGATCTAGAAAAATACACAATGAATTTGTAATATTTCTCTACACGTTAAACATGAGTTTTCCAATAAAACAGTCTCTTACCTTCGATAGCAAGCCTGCGACGAGGCCAGTTCTTCACTTCCCTCGAGAGGAGGTCCTTTAAGCGGATGCTGATGATATTCTCTTCAAGCGCAAATTCCAGTGTGTAGAAACGTAAAAGCTCCAACCATAACTGGCCCAACGACACATCTTTACCCATATCCAAGGTTAGACGGATCTTTAATGGAAAACAGCTGAGGTTGGTCCAAAGCCCAGGTAACAAGGCAAGAGCATCAATTCTTCCACTGAGAAATTACTCTTTTCCAAAATTAAGACTTACCAAGCCCTCTGAATTAGGAGTATCGCTGGGCTGCTCGGGTTTGGGCCTGCCTTCTGCCTTGGTGCCACTTCTGTTCTCTCCTCGTCCCTCTGTAGAGGTCGGAGGTTTGTGCTCCCACTGGACAAACATATCTAGTGCAATTCCAGTCAAATGATATTCATCCACATGTTTGATGTCAAAGCCTTCAATCTGCAGGAGAAAAATCAGAGCCACACATAAGAGTAGAAGCAAAGAAAAAACCGTAAGAGGCGACTGAGCTGTTTCTAATTGAGTCGGACATGACAGCTATGTAGTGCCTCCAAAAGCACACCTGGCTGGCCCGCTCACACTTCATAGCAGCACTGAACTTGTGTGTATTTATTTCATATCCATACATTAAGAAAAACAATCTGTTAAAGACAACATGATGATTTTTTTTAATTTAATTTGGAACATATACACATTCATGTGTATCATATTCACTTTGACAGAAACAGAAAAATAATTGCTAAAAAAATAACTACATAAATTTAAAAAATGATAAATTATATAGTAAATTATATTTTTTTCAAAAAAAAAATCAGATTACAAAGCACCTAAGTTTCACATCACAATTCCAACAGAGTTTCCTGTGAAACACAGGATGCAACGGCTTTCACCCAAGCAGGTCTCGAAGGTCTATTCATGTTTTTCTCCAAAATAAAGCAATAATCCTCCTGGCCTGCAGGAGACCAAAGCCAATCAGAGAATGGAATAGCATAGAATAACAGCTGAATAGAGAAATTTGTCTCCTACAATTTTAAGTCTGAAAGTACGAGGTTTTCAAGGTGTGAAAGTGATTGTAAATACTCAAAGAAATGTTTTCTTGGAATATTGTAGGACTCAAATGTGAAAAAACTATCATGTAAAGTCTTGTTGCTTATGTTGCTTACTCCTCTATCAGCCCAGTTCTTGAAACTACCATCTGTGTTACCTACCCTATAAGGTGTATTAAGCCATATGGGGGAGAAACAGGATACGGAAGGAGCATCTTTTACCGTCTGGGGTCCGGGGTATATTTTTTTTATTTCTTCTGATTTTACCTTCATAGTTCACCTTTAAAACCGTTTACCTTGCCTGGTTTGGTTTCTTTCATTTTGACATAATGTATTGACACATTGGACCTAAACTCACATAAAAACATAAAATAAGATGTTTTTTACTGGGAAAACCACAAGCGTGCTTAACGAACAATTTTTACAACTTACAAATACAAACGCAAGTTGACATTTTAAAAACTGTGTTAGCCCATCCAATCGCAGGGCTAACACAGAGACACAGACAACATTCACATTCACACCTCTGGACGATTTAGAGTGACTAGTTAACCGAACCCCAGTAAGTCCATGTCTTTGGACTGTGGGAAGAAACCCTCACAAAAAAGGGGAGAACATGCAAACTCCACACAGAAAGAAACTGAGAGGGCATTGCAGACAAAACTTGCTACCAATATTGTCTTTTTCACCACCTGTTTCACCACCCCAGCAACCAAATGAAACATGTTGCCGTATAATGTTTGGATTGGTTTATGTGGTGCATTTTTTTCACCAATAGGAAAACGGGAGGTGCTGTGAATCCTTTTGTTTGTTTTTTAATGCAACCACTTCCTGTTAGAGAAAATCCTAGTCTTGCCGCTCTTCCATCAAACACGAGAAGACTATACAGGAAAAACATGCAGTAAATCAGGGGTCATCAACTACATTTATTCAAGGGCCAGAATTTTTCTCAGCAGACAGTGAGGGCCAGCTGCTCTTGTTTAATAATATAAAATTAATATTGTATTCTAAGTAATATATTATCATTTGATATATCAATTTTCCTTTCAAATTTATACAATTTTTAATGATGTCATATGCAAGTACATCTTTAAAAAGCAGGCAGCACAGTGGCATGGTGGTTAGCACTGCTGCCTCGCAGATGGAAGGCCTGGGTTCAATTCCACATTGGCCCAGGCCAACACTTGCATTGTGTGTGTGGGGATTTCCTCCCAATAAGCATGTGCTTACTGGGTCACTCTAAATTGCCTGTGAGTGTGAACAGTTGCTGGCCCTGGGACAACCCCCTGTGACCCTAAAGAAGAACATGTGCAGGTCTTGCACATGTTCTGTTATGTTATGGAGACACTGATTAGAGATATAATGAGAACAGGAAACAACAAAACATTGCATTAGAGCAACAAGTTTATCTCTTTACCAGAAGCCTTTTTTTTTAATGAATATAGAAACAAAGAGTTCAGGTGCAAAAGCCTCTTTATCTGCCTGGACACTTTTCATTCAAAAGAGCAATTTTTGTTTTTTGATCCTTTGTAAGTTTTAGTAATTTAATTTCACAGGCAATGGTGAGATGCCTTTCAAATGTAAATATGGTAATCTACCTACTTTCCCCATCCATCTATTCTCTTCCGTTTATCTTGTTCAGCTGACATAGGGCAAGAGGCAGGACAGCACGGTGGTGTGGTGGTTAGCACTGCTGCCTCACAGAGAATGCCAGCTTAGAAGGTCTGGGTTCGATTCCACCTTGGCCCAGACCAAAGAGTTTGCATGTTCTCCCCGTGTTTGTGTGAGTTTCCTCCCACAGTCCAAAAACATGCACTTACTGGGGTCAGGTTACTTGATCACTAAATTGTCCATAGGTGTGAGTACCAACTCCTTAATATAATTATATTTTGTTTTGAGGCAAAGCTAGTGAACTCCTCAGTCTGTCTTCTGCCCAGTGTCAATGAAGGCAAATGGCCCAAATATCAGATTATGATGATTTCTGCATATGTTCACACAGTACAACCCAATGGCACAAATTGGCAGCACATAGGCGACGGGGTTTGTAGCATACGGGGGCTGTGACCACCTGCCGATACACACCGAATCAACCTGTCCGGTTGTCTGTGAGCAGATTGCGTAGAGGCCCTCACAGCAAAGCATACGGGAGCCCTGTGCAGGCCGGGGAGGACGCTCGGCAGCCAGTAACAATCCTTTCATAGGTTCACCAACGGAAATCTCATTATGACTTTTACTTCTTTTAGTCAGACAAGTTTGATCAAAGGACCAAAAAACAAGATCAGACTCACCTTCAGGTGAGTTTACAGTTGGCATTCCCTGGCATAAATTACTGGTCATAACTCTGATTTTACTCGGCCTACTGACAGGATTTATAAAGCGGTATGTAGTTTGAAGTCCGCACTTTTGACTCTGGTTGAAACGGAGCGTCCCAAGGCTGCGTCATCTCAAATTGGCAAAGTCAATTGGGCGTGCCGCCATGTCCATGGACCTCAGAGGGTTAATACACTTGATACTGATAAGGTTTCTTTGTTGTTTTAACCTTTTTGGTTCTGTGGATTAAAAACACAAGATAGCACTGTTGTCTTGCAGCGAGAAGGTTGAGTTTCAAATCCACCTCGGCCCGGCCCTTTCTGTGTGGAGTTTGCAAACAAAAGCTTCTGTTGTTTTGTATCACACTTATTTTCCCCACTGTATAGGGAAATTCCATGTTCTTGTCAGTATCAAATTTTTCATGAATTATTTTTAGGACACTTTGAATATTGCGAAACCCTTGGTGGTGTTGCATAAAGAAAATGTTTGATCATTATGAATTAGGTGTGGAATATGAGGATTCAATTTCAATACTGAAGCCTTACAAAGGATTGTAGTTTCCAGGAAGAGCAGTCTGTAGTAGGTTTACCTGTTTTCCGGATTAAAGTCATCACTGCTAGCCTTACAGATGGCAGAACAAATTCATTTTCATATGACATGTCTTGTCATGTCTTTCATATCGAAATGTCTTGTAGAATTCAGCTGGTAGGCTGTCAGGTCCTGGTGCTTTACCGCGGCTGATATTTTGGGTACCCTGTGATGTCGCTTCAATTGTCAGAGATCTAACCATAACACTATCTAAACCCCCCGCCCTGATCTCCTGCCAGTATCTGAAATTATAAATGCCCAAGGAATATGTCTTGTTCTTCTGAAGCTTGGGTGCAGTCTGATTTATGTATATTGAATGTTCGTGGAGATTGCTAAAAAAAAATAAAAATGTTTGTGGATGTACTGTTAAGTCCCCTGAAGCATTCGTTATACTCTTAATTGCGCTATCAAACTGCAGTTCTTCAATTCTCCATGCCAGACGTTTCCCAGCCTTCTTCTTGGTCACAGTAGGATTGCTTCAGTCATGATAAGATTTTTGCAACTTTATTGACACACAATTTATTAAATTAAGCTCTCAGGACACGGTGGTGTGGTGGTTAGCACTGCTGCCGCACAGAGAACGACATCTGGATGGTCTGGGTTCGATTCCACCTCTGTTGAGTTTGCATGTTCTCCCCGTGTCTGTGTGGGTTTCCTCCCACAGTCAAAAAACATGCACTTACTGGGGTTAGGTTAATTGGTCACTCTAAATTTCCCATAGATGTGAATGTGAGTGTGAATGGTTGTCTGTGTCTCTGTGTTGGCCCTGAGACCTGTACAGGTGTACCCTGCCTCTCGCCCTACGACAACTGGGATAGGCTCCAGCCCCAGTCTAACCTTTGTTGTCTGGCTTTGACGCTTGTGTAGCTGATGATTTCCCCCCTGCTGCATGAAAAATATTTAATACAGACTATTTCTAATAGAGTAAAGCAGCTTTTCATTTGAACAGTGGAGAACAAGAGATGTAAGAGATGCATCTTTTCTCTCCCTAAAAAAAACAAAACAAAACCTGGACAGCTGCTCAACTCAAAAAAATCAAAAATCTCCACCCTTAACTGCCTGATTTTTTAAGTGGTTTTAAGCGATAGTTTTCCATGCTTTCTGAATGTCTTTCAATGTGTTTTTCTGACATTGTCTGCAATTTCACAGGCCTAAAATAACAAAAAACTGAAAGTTTATCTGGTTTTCAGGTCATGAGGGCAGCAGTATGAGCTGCTTCTGGTGGGAGATGCACGAAACACCTCTGTAAATTGGCAGCTTCACCTCTTTGCTCAGGTCTCTCAGAATGGCACAGCTAATCTCATGCTCAACTCTCCCCTGACTCGTGAACAAGAGCCAAGATACTTAAACTTCTCCACCTGGGATTGTAACTTGTCTCAAGACCTGGAGTAGACACTTGTCTTGGACTCGGATTTGCTGATTTTCATTCTAGTTAATTTCACACTCCACCTGGAAAACTGACAACAATAAGAACCAAGCTCTTGCTACAGCTGTACAGGGACCAAATGTCTTGCTAACAATGGGCCAGATACCCCACACATACACATTATTTAAATGTGATACCTGAAAGGAAATGCTACGCTAGTTAAATAGGTCAAGTGATTTATAGCAACGTGTGAACACTTTTTCTTAATTTGTTTAAGTATGAAGCATAGTGCTAAAAGGCCTGATCAGACCATGCAAGCAACACATGAAGGATTTGTTAGTGGGGTTTTTATCGCAATTAATCACATTTTTTTAAAGTTTGGAGCTGGGATCTTTGTATTCGCGTGTTCTAGCACGCCTATAAATCAGATGCACAAGTGACATCAGCAAACAATACTCGATTAAATTTTAAATAGAGTCCCAGCACTAATTTAAATCAATTTCCTTTCCTCTATATCTTTAAAAAATGTTCCATTATTTATAGAAAGTTTACTTTTCACTATGATGATGCATTATAAATAATTAGGAGTAGGGATGGCACGATACCACTTTTTTATCTCTGATAGCGATACTTACATTTGGGTATCTGCCGATACTGATACAAATCCGATCTTTTTTTTTTTTTAATTAAAACATTTAATATTTAATGCCTGAACTGTATATTCTATCAATTATTCCATCAATTACTCAAGAAACTGGATAAGAAATACTTTTTTCGTATTAACAGTTCATCTGCATATTTTAACTTCCTGTACTGTAGTTTTTCACTGTGTGAAACAAACAGGTGTACCAGCTACAAAGTGGTCAGGTGGATGATGAAGGACCTCCAGCTGTTTCCCAGTAAAGGTTTAATGGTGGTTGTGGGGAAATAGAGACGGTGCGCAAAAACAGCTAACAGTTGCGCGTCTTTGCGCAGACAGACTGCAGGTAAAAGAGCTGCCTGCTGCTGCTGTGTTCTCATTATTTATGTTGAAAAACTGGGGGCTACGTCAGTGTAATATTGTAATGCTTTGTATTCACAAGCATTCTCCTGAATACGTTTCTACTGCAGGTCTATATTTAGCCACCTATCAGGGTATAAAGAAGTATAAAGAATATTTTGATGGGAAAGGGGTCCTTCCAGACGATCGCTAATGCTAACACCGGCGCTAGCTAGCAACCTGCGGTCATAGCGATCTGTAGAGAAAAAAAACAGCTGAAATTCTGAACAGTAAACTCAGACGATAGAGAGGAGAGCGGCAGAGGTGTGGAAACACATGTCAGCGATAATCCGCTTCTGTCACAGCAACGAGAGCTGAGGGTTTTTTTCTAACTCCTGAGCCCCACTCTATTCCAGTAGGTGGGGCAACGCAGCACTAAGCTGGTTTCTTGGTTAAACCCACTAGAAGAAGAAGCAGCCAGGTCACTGTAAAACAGCTAAATGATGTTTAATGGATCAATTTCACTTTTTTATTCCTTTCCGATATCCGATATCTGATACCGCAATTTAGGTCAGAATCGGACCGATACAGATACCAAATATCGGATCGGCGCATCTCTAATTAGGATAAGGAACAAAGAAAGTCAAACTGGTTCAACTGAAAACAGTTACAACTGCCTGGGACCTCTGCATACCACTTCTACAATAGGGTTGTGCCATAGATTGTGTGTAATATTACTGTTATAGATGATTTTAATTAAATTAAAGTGTCATATCGTGATACCATTGCTATTGCAACACCATGCCTTTGTATTCCCTGGTGAGCCCTACTGCTCTGTATTTTTTTTTTTCTTATTTCTCTCCAATCTCATTGTACATCTGTATAATGACAATAAAGGTATTCTATTCTATTCTATTTGTGGAAGTGCTGGTATCATTCCCAGTCGCTTCCACTTTGTTATAATACCACTAACAGTTGACTGTGGAATATTTAGTGAGGAAATTTCACAAACGGATTTTATGCACAGGTGGCATCCTACCACACTGGAGTTTGAGCTCCTGAGAGTGACCTGTTCTTTCACATATGTTTGGAGAAGCCGTCTGCATGCCTAGGTGCTTGGTTTATACACCCAAATTTAATTATTTGGATATATAAGTGAATACTTTTGGGAATATAGTATATAAATGCTGCTGTCTGCAAGCATTAACAAAATTCTGAGTTTTGTTTTGCTTTCTTCTGTCAGAAATATCAGATTTCTTTAAATGCTGTAACAAAATTTAAAAAAAAGAAAAAGATCAAAAATATATTTTGTTTAAAAGGTAGATTATCTGCTTAGGAAACCAGATATAAAGTGACCCTTTTTCAGCAACTTACCCAAGGGCCCAGATAGACAGGGAGGATAGGCTCTTTTCTCTGCTGCAGGAAGAAGATGACCATGAGAGCAAAGGAGTATGAAGGGATGCCACCTTCAGCCTGGCAATCAATGTGACACAACTGTGTGGGGATAAACACATAAAAAAAATCCTTTTTAGCTTTCAAGCATTCCATCATACAGAGCAGAATTTTTTTTGGCCATTTTAGCATACAGGTTGTATGCTTGTAAAGACAGGGTTGCCATTAAAAAACAAAAATTAATTTAAAAAAAAGATATATTAAAATTACTTCCATTACAAAGTGTTTATTTCAGTCTGCCAGTTTTAAATTCCAAAACATCCAGTACATCCTTTCATCATTTCATAAATGCATAAAAAAAGACATTAATAGAAGCCTGACAATTGCACATGTATTAGGTGTGTATTCTCAGTGTCAAACAGCCTTACCCTCGCCCAGTAGCGGAAGGCCAACACCAATGGAATCAGTCTTGGCTCCAGTTTAGCCAGGGCTGCCAGGTGATTGGTTGTGAGACAAGCAACATCATTACCTGCACTCACTTTACACATCAGGCCACTGTGCAGGAACAGAGGTGGGGGAAGATGACAAGCAGCTGAATCAAATTCTCATATTTGAGAGATATGTTAAGTTGAAAGTCTAAAAATAATACTCGACTCCAGGCCTCAGTAATTCCCCATACACCTCATCTAGGCAGGTTACTCTGTTATATCTTGACAATTTACAACTCACTTGAACTTACGCACGCACGCACGCACGCACGCACGCAGACAGACATAAAATCCCTGCAGCCTCAGCCATTCCTGTCATGTCTTTCCCTGCCAGATGCCTAACCACGTCATTGCTGTTCTAACACAGCAACTTTGAGGACAAACTCTTCACTTTCCCCAATATATCCCAGTCACTAACAGGTGAAACAATGAAGAAATAGTCAGCGTTATTCACACCACCTCTCAGTGGCCATAATTCAGTTTGCAGTGGGAGAAATAATTGTTGAATTTTTAAGTTTGCCCACAAAGAAATGAACTCTGATTTTGATGGTAGTTTTAACTTTAGTAGAGAGACAGAATATTTACTCAGAAAAAAAAATCCATAAAAAACAATCCTTGAGTGACGTATTTGATTCCCCTACAACCCAGCCAGAATACTGGCTGCCACAGATTATAATCTGTGTCCCACATGGGCACACAGTCAATCAATTACAGATACTCCTGATCTCAACTCATTATGTGTATGAAGCACATCTGTCCACAGGATCAATTTCTTCCATTCCAACCTCTCCACCACTATGGGCAAGACAAAAGAGCTGTTAAAGGACATCTGGGATTGTAGAACTGCACAAGGCTGCAACAGGCTACAGCACCATCAGCAAGAAGCTTGTGAGATCTCGCCTCATAGGGTGAGGATGATCATGAGAAAGGTGGTGATCAGTCCAAAACTACACGAGAGGAGCTTCTCAATGACATGGAGGCAGTTAAACCACAGTCACCAAGAACACCACTGGTGACACACTACACCGTAATGGACTGTAATCTTGCAGTGCCCGCAGGGTCCCGCTGCTCAAGAAGGCGCATGTACAGGCCAGTCAAAATGATTCAGAGAATGCTCGGGAGAAAGTGCAGCAGTCAGAAGAAACCAAAACCTCAATTCAAAGACCCTATAATAATTTAATAATAACTTGCTAAGAGACATTTAGCCAAATATTAGTGGGGGTGTGTGCATATATTTCAGTATGCATGTGTAATTTTGACCTTGTGTGGATTAAAAAAAATCGTAAATAACTTCAAACTTGTGCACCCAATTCTTTAAAGTCATTAAAGATGTATGGTGTACAATCATTTCACCAAATGGCAATTTGGTACTTAGAAAGGGAACCACTTCAACAAAGCACAGAACTTTAAACATATGCAAGAAAATGTTTCCTGCTGATGGTGCAAACATCATATTTCCCCAACCACAAAAAAAAAAACAACAACAAAAAAACCCGCAAACATTTGAGTACAATCAAGCCACTTATGATGCCAGCAACTGGAGATGTGCAATCTAAGTCACCAAGCACTGCTGGAGTACTTGCTCGCTGCAACTTTTATACTTCTAATTTCCTGGCTATGCTTGTGCTTACATGTGACTTATTCATTACCACTGCACTGTAACGCTGCTGCCAAAGGCACCCTGTAACAATAAATGTATTCTCTTGTATGTTTAGGTAGCGTGTCATCGATGACCGTAGCTGAAAAAGGACAGAAAATGCCCTTCATTTACTTGCAATTATAAATGCTGCAAGCATCAATAAAAGTTTTGTTTTGTTTTTTTAATTATGGTATCATTTTGAGGCTATATCGCCCACCCTTAGTGGGCACGCATACCTGCCACTGCTGCAACCACCAATATCTAATTCTGTGGGAAACACTGAGGCGTTATGCTACAATGATTTTTTTTTTTTTTTAAATTGCAAGATTTTTTCTTGCAGCACAGATAAACACTGGTGCCAATGCAAATGGCAAAATCCACACGGACTGGAATGAGATCATATACGCACGCACACACATACACGCACACCCCAACCACAACCTAACAGTGAAATAGAGATGAAATGGACAAAAACGGATGCTGTCAATGCTCACCTGCTAGCATCCCGGCAGAACACAACTGGTACTTTGGCATGAAAGTCTGACTCAACCTCAGAAAATTTAGCTAGAGTGAGAAGAAGAAAACAGTTGGTTACTTCAAAGAAAGTTGCACAGTTGTTCTTTCTTTAATAAGGGGTTTTATCCAAATTACAAACAAAAGGATGAGGAAAGGAAGGGAACAGAGTTCAGGTAATTTGGAGGCGTATGCAGCTTAATAATAATAATCATCTTAATTTGACTTAAAATGCAATTTCACTAAGAAAACTTACAGCTGTTTTTGAGGATTTCCAGCACCTGAATTAGGACTTCAGGTTGTGTCATCTGAACAGATACAAGAAACATGTCACTGCTGTCACTGTGCTTTCATGGCATAGAGTAAAGAGGTTGTAAGCTAGAAGCAGCCTTACTGAGGAAGGATAGGAGACATCAATGTTGATATCACTTGTCTTGAAGGCAAAGCGGGTAAGACACGAACCATAGAGACGGAGAGAACAAGCTGAAAACCAAAGAAAATACATTGGAAGATGTACAGTTTATGCAGAATAACTCACACAAATAGGGCTGCAACTAACGATTATTTTGGTAGTCAACTAATCTATTACTTTTTTTATCGATTAGTCGATTAGTCACGATTATTTCAATCTTACGTCACCTGTTTTTCACATTGTGACCATCACAATAAATATCAATTAAACAATGTATATTAAAGTGAATGCAACTATTATTTTTAAATGAAGATAAATTCAACTTTATATTTGTTTTATATGAAATGCTCCCACACCTTTGACAGTCAGTTTCAATTTTCTTTCATTTCCTCCACCCTCCTCTCTGCTCCACCATTGCTATAATGTTCATGGCACAGACATTTATACCTAGATGTCGTATAAAGCAGGTCGGTCTGTTGCTCTGACACATAAATACATCC
>VOQJ01000715.1:12954-27273 GCA_015052665.1 Apistogramma diplotaenia | reverse complement strand
GAGTGGTTGTCTGTCTCTCTGTGTTGGCCCTGCGACAGGCTGGTGACCTGTACAGGTGCACCCTGCCTCTCGCCCTATGACAGCTGGGATAGGTTCCAGCCCCCATGAGACCCTGAACAGGATGATTCTCATTTAACAGCTTTCTTTTTGCCATGGACAGTAAGAACTAATTCAAATTATATTTCTTTGTTATATTAGCTGTATTTATTTTTTTAAACAGAGCCTATTAGAAAAATGTACAAGTATTTAGATAGGCATGATAAATTAAATCAAAAGTACAAAATGTGTAGTCAATATTGTATTATTAATTTATTGTTAAATAAATGTCTGAGTCCACCTGCAGTAACATCCTGGCCCACTAGGGGGCTGACACCCACAATATGCCATTTACTGGAATATATAAGGCTGGAATATATGATTGTTTGAAGTGAGCAATATACAGTGTTTCTCAAAAATATTAAAAGTGGGTTCACAAAATAAAATTGTGATACACAAGAGAATGTATTATATTTTTTTTTTTTTTTTAAATTTTGTATTATATAATGTCTATTTATATACACACACACACACAAAATATCTTGCTGATATATATATATATATATATATATATATATATGTGTGTGTGTGTGTGTGTGTGTGTGTGTGTGCATGTTTTTGCGTAATTGGCGGTGTGTCTGCGTGTTATTTCCCCCCGTACATCCTCTCGATATCTTCCTGGTAGTGCGTCTTTAGCTCCTTGCGTTTTAGTTTGAATGCGTCAGTGACCAGGCCGGTCTCTGGAGTCCAGGGCTCAGCGCTCAGACGGATCTTCTTGGGAATTTCAAATCGCTCCAGTTTTGCTGGATGTGAGAGAACAAAATCACAAGTCAGCCTCACAGACAGAGTGTAATCCTAGTGCAAAGTCTGACACGGGGCACAGGATGCTATCTCACAAATCTGAACAAACTACTCAGATGCCTCGCTTCAGTTTAGTTAATCATTTTATACTCGGGGAGATGAGGCTTTTTTTTCTCCCTTTTACCTGAGATAGCAGCTTCAGTGATGATGCGGAGGACCTCCTTCTCTATCTGGGAGTTGTTGCAGATTTCCTCCCACGTGCCTTTTATTTGTGTCTGCTCTGCCAGTGCCATTAGCTGCTTGTGGTTAGGCACCACAAAGCTGATCACATAGGACTCGTCGCTGAAAACAAAGAAACAAGTGTTGAAAAGAAAGGAAAAGATGCAGAATAGACAGCTGCAATGTCGGCACCTTATTAGATCTGCATTGAGTTTTACTAATACTTTCTCCCAGTGCCTGAGAGACAAACAGATTCAGAGACAAACTTTACCTGTTGGCATAGGCACAAATATTGTCTATGAGTGAGCAGTTCTTCAGAACAGCCTCCACTTTTCCTAGAGAGACGTATTCGCCCGCCTGCAGTTTCACCAGGTCCTTCTTACGGTCTGTGGAAAAAAAAAAGTAGAAATATTAAAGTCCCGGCAGATCGTCCACCTGTATCACACGGAGGTCAACTCATTCTCGCGTTTCTTACCGATGATCTTGAGGCATCCGTCAGTGTGGAATTCTCCAATGTCTCCAGTGCAGAACCATCTCTGGCCGTTTTTGTCCACAAAAAAGTCCTCTTGGTTCTTGCCTTCACTTTTGTAGTAACCCATTGTTACATTGGGCCCACCAATCAAAATTTCCCCTCTTGGGTTGGGCTTGTCTGTGCTGTAGTAACCACCTAAAAGAGAATGGGATATGTTGATTATAAAAATTCTCATTTTTTCTTTTTATATGATTAACTAGGGACCGATTAGCTTCCTACATACTCACCCTCTTCCCAGTCCTTCAGTGTAATCTCTGAACAAACCAGTGGCGCACCAACCCGCCCGGTACTGTAGTCCCAAACTGAAAATACCAATAAAGACTTGAATGACAAATCGAGCTAATATAAGCTTTTAGAATTGTTCCGCTCTTAATTTCCCAAAAAGGCAGAAAAAAATATATATACATCTATTCTTTCACATTTACTTACTTTCACTGATGGTGCCGGCTCCACAAGTCTCTGTCAGACCATAGCCTTGGCCCACAGGGCAGCACATACAGATGTTCATGAATCTCTGTGTAGCAGCCGAGAGGGGAGCGCCGCCAGAAAGCAGCAACCTCGTGTTCCCTCCCAAGAGCGCACGCACACGTTTGAACACCAGACTGAGGGGGCGGAAAAAGACAGGAAAAGAGAGCAGGGTGATGATGACTGCAAGAGGAGGAGATTCAGGCAACTACTAAAAAGAGCTTTGAAAAGTTAGCTGTAAATCACCACAGCATCCAGATACCGACTGGTACTGTAAAGTGCTCAGTGCAAACGGAGAGTGTCAATCCCACCCAAATGCTCACAACCTGAGCTGTGTGCCTGATATCACCGTCATAGTACCCTCTCACTGACATACAGAGCCAAACGGAAAACAAGGGCATTACCGGTCACAGAGAGGTGTGCTGTAGCCTTTGGAGATCTGCTCCATCTTGTAGTTGTAAGCCAGCACAAACAGCGTCTTCTGGAATTTGCTCATCTCCTCCACCTTGGTCATTACATTTTTGTAAATCCGATCCATGATCTCCTGCACACCAAGCAAGATGAACTCTCATTTACCAATCCTGGCATTTAAAGGCCGCCTTCCCCCGGTGCGTTTATCGGATTTGATTGCAAGGCGTGAAAGTGCCACGATAAATGATACTTACTGGTACAGCAGCCATGAGAGTGGGTTTAAGCACAGTGGTGTCGCCTTTACTGCCCTTCTTGATCTTGGTAGACTGAAATGAAACAAGACAACAGTTAACCTTTTAAAAGTCTTTAATGAATTATGAATTTGCCATGTACTGGTGGTGAGATGAGCAACACTGATGGGCAGCAACATCTTTATAAACTGACCTGGTCGGCCAGAGTCTGAGGGGAGGAGTAGCCGATGCGACACCCATGAGAGATGGAAACCAGCTCTGCACTGAGCTCCAAAACATGGGCTAATGGAAGGTAGCCGATATAGGTGTCTGTCTCACTGCGAGCACAAAAAAAAGATAGTAAATTAATTACCTCTAGACACTGAAACAAAATTGAGATACAAAGAGTCAGTTTAGTGGCTCATGAGTGACAACCACCACACATACTGGCAGAAGTGACACAGGAAATTCAATGTACCCGAACACGACAAAAATCAGGGAGAAAGCGTCAAAGAACAGTGAGAAATCTGATCCTGGCATACTTGAGGTTAGGGATTCGCTCCGCCATGCCTGTGATGCCGGCAACGATGTTGCCATGGGAGATCATGACACCCTTGGGGATGCCTGTGGAGCCGCTGGTGTACATGATAACTGCGATGTCTGAGGCCTCCGGCTTTCTGCGGCCTACTGCAACTACAGAGACGGAGAAACGAGGGGTAATGGTTACAGGGGAAACGGACCACAAATTTAGCATTTACAGAAATCTTTACTGAGACCAAAAAAATAAATACAGCTGCAGAAAAACAACAATGCCACCAAAAGCGCGCTGCGAAAAGGTTTGCGTATTTTCTGTAGGGCTGCAGCTAGTGACTGCTTTCAATAGAAAATAATCTACTGAGACAAGGAAACTTCACTACAAACCTGAGATGACTTGTGTATGTAAAACTGGACTGAATTAAAAACTCCTTTCAATTCCTGACATATATTATGATAAAATAACCTTTTAGAATATTCCAGGTGTTTCTTTTCAAACAGACGCAGCTGAGGTCCTGGAACACAGTTTTCATTTCATTTTCCTAAAAACGCTGCCCATCGTGGCAGTGGGTGTTTCGTAAGTGGTGATTTGACCTCTTGCCGTCACGCATAGCACATCACTCTAATTACACATTAGGGTGTAGGCTTTGTATTAAGCCTCCACCAGAACACTTTCGTGACCAAATTAGAAACCTTTTCAATCACACTGCACGAACACTCACTATTGTCAGGCTTGGACCCTATCTCCTTCACGGTGTCCATGTTGTAGACCGTGATGCCTTTGGGGACGTCTGGCCAGCTTGTGGGTTTACTGTCCACCACGATGATATACCGCAGCCTCGGCACATCATAAAGAATGGCCTGTGACAGAGAAGCAGGAGGGAGGGAGGGAGGAAAAAGTCATTAATTAAATTGTACTGCACTTCTTATCGAGAACTAATATTGCACACAATAAACCACCAGCCACCGGCTGACTTTGTTAAACAGAGTATAAACGAGCGTGTCAGATGATAAGAAGTGTCAGAAAGCAAGCAGGTACCTTGAGACGGCTCTGGAGCAGGTCTTTGCTTGTGATGATGTGCGTGACTTCTGTCTCGTTCAGTCCGTGAGCGATGGCCATGGGTCCGAGTGTGGCGTACAGGGTCACAACTATCAAATTCAATTACAGACAACACTTGTTACTGTTACTGAAAAGAGAGTGTCCTGGACATTTTTGATTTTTTTTATTTATTAAAAATATAAATTTATCCTTCTGTCACTCACGTGGGAAATTGTACATGAAGCAGGCTTGTGCTGCCAGTACCCACTCTGCTCTGGTCTCACAGAAGATGGCGATGTTACAATGAGGCTTCTGATTGAGAGCTGCCAGACCACTGCCAAAACACTTTGCTGCCTGGTAGGCTTCCTCATAAGACAGCCAGTTATAGTTCCCGAGAATCACCTGCAAGGAACGCGCAGTCTTAAGCGTTATGACCTCATACAATACCAAACAAGATAAAAAAAAAAATCATGGTGGTGCATATTTTATATGGGGTTAGGAACCGTTTCGGTCAAACAGACCAATGTGAACAGAATAAATAGAACCAGAATATCCACATATGTAGGCTCGGCCCTGCCTTTTATTAGAAGGAAAAATTAGACAGATATCATGGAACCCACATGACAGGCTGCAGATATTGGTCTGCAATACTGAAACAGCTGAATCCGATAGAGCCTCATGACGCCAGCATGCAACATGATCATTTATAGCCAGCTAGTGCCATCTACAGTGCTTTTGGAGCTTTACAGGTGTTAATTGGGCCGGGGGACGAAGGAGCAGAGATGCTGCTGCTCTTCCACCCACATTCATCACACTGTGCACAGCAGCTGAGTGCACTCGTATAAACAAACTTCCAGCTATCTGACAGAGTCGCCTGACACTACATTCCTAAACCGAAATGGAATGAGAGGATATTCATCTTGACATGACTGCACCCTTTGCTTCTTACATAAACTAACTGAAACTAATGAAACAGCTAGTGCTGCAGCTATTGATTAATTTAGTAATCGAGTATCCTGCCGATTATTCCATAGATTAATCGAGAAATCAAGAAATATTTTGTCTTATTTTAACTCCTGTAGCTTTTTCTCCTTGTAAAACAAACGGCGATGGAGGGGAGCAGCTATAAAGTTTGCTCTTCTCCATGTCGGAACTTGTCGATCAGGTGCTTTGATGAAGGACTCCACCAGCTTTCTCCAGGTAAAGGTTTTAATGGTGATTAAAGGGGCAAGTGCTGCTGTTTTGGATGCTAAAGTGCTTCTTTCACTCCGCCTGAGCTCCACCTCCTTGCTCTTCGCTGCGTGCGTGTGTAGACAAATCCACGTTAATCTACTTCTGTTGTGTTAGCAGGCTTTTTTTTTTTTTGTTGGAAAAACTGGGATGTGCACGGGCTTAATGTTGTAATACTTTAGATTCACAAACGTGATCCCACATGCATTTCTATAGCAGGTCTATTTTTAGTCGCAAATGTGGGTGAAACGCTCACGCTTACATGGTGACAACTGAATTTAAACGGAGCATCGAAGCAAAAAAAAATTGTGTCAAAGATTTTTTTTTTTATAATCGAATTGTTCGCATTACTCAATGAATTGCTGCAGCTGTAGAAACAAGATACAAGTGTAGCAGGTTAACGTCTCACCTTTTTGAAGATCTTGCCATTTGGCTGGAGCTCATCCTCCTCACTAAGCACCTCCCTGGTGCCCAGACAGTCTCGCTTAGGAAACCTCTTTGCAGCATATTCAAACATTTTGTCCAGTGTGTCCACACCAGGGTGCAGCCATGCCACCAGCTTCTTTTGGTTGCTGACTGCTCTGTAAGGCCCCGCTGGGTGCCCGCTGACTGAGCGTGCCTTGATCTGACGAGCTCGTTCCAAACTGGTGCCGGCCCCGGAGAAGAAGTACCAGGGTAAGAAGGTAATGACGGAATAGACCCAGACCACAGAACGGAAAACCTGCAGCAGCAGGGGGTTCATATCCTCCTTCAACTTCATCTTTGAAGATGAAGTCAATGTTGGAAATGTACAAAAATGATACCTGCCCTAAAAATACTGCTGAGGCTGAAGGTGGGAGGTGTTTTTTTTTTTTTTTTTTGCACAACAAATCCACTAAACCTGCAAGACAGAGAGACACAAGACATGAAGGTTTAAGAGTACTGTCTGGAATAAAGATGTATTGATGACAAGTATTTGCCTCCTGGTAAAATAATCTTTGCTTGCACCACCTCTCCCTAGTCTCAGTCTCAGTCAGCACTGGTCACCAAGCATGGTGCTCATAAGAAAATAATTAGTTTAAGAATTATTAAGAGAGCTGATATTGACTTGTAATTAGCTCAAAGAGAATGGACTGCCTCGTGCAAGGCTGCTTCCTTTCCCTGTTTCATTTCACTGTGAGCAATTGTTGTTTTGCAGTCTAAATGAATATTGTGAGGGCAACACTTTGTGGTCTGGGAACAACTCAGATCCAGACATTTTTTGTCATCTTATCATTTTTTAAACATTCTCTGGAACTCTGTTAGATACACTTAATGAAGATGATAGTTATAGCAACAGCCTTACAAAAATTCAGAGATAAACCAGGCCAAACAAACTTTGGTATCGCTGGAAATGACAACCGTTAACCTCGTAATCGCCGACTGCTGAATCAAGCGGTTGCTGCCTCTTTAATTTTCTGTGTGTCCAGTATGCTTCACTCCTTGTTTCCAACAGGATCATAACATGTGCCCTACTCATTAATGCTCCAAGTTGTTTGGCTATGCTACAAAAACCATTGGATCAACTCTGAACGTCTCCCAGAGAGCTCAGCTATTTGTAGTGTATACTTAAAGCCAGAGGGTAATTTGCAGAGTAGCCCTGCTGCCACACGGCCATGCCATATGAGAATTGGTGACAGACAGTGACTCATTCTGCAGCTTAATGCAGACCTTCACATAACCTTAATGCAAAATTATAGAGAACAATCGTAGCACTTTAGCGATTATTAAAGAGTTTGGCTGGGTATATGCAAACAGAAGCTACAAGAGTTAGTCCTCAGTCACTTTTGGGTTCCATTAAGTATTACGAAATATGGCCATTGCACCCTGAAGCTGAATTTAGATTTCCTTGCTGAACCTCCTATGCAGCCTACAGAGGTTCCCAGAGCCACAGCCAGTGTTTGTAACTGTGCAGCTGTGATGAAGCCACGTGGAGTTACATTCCTACATAGCTGCATGTCGCGTGCTACGGCACAGGGTTTCAGAAGGGTTTGTGGATGCGATGTACTTATGGCACTGATTAAAACACAAAAGCATAAATCTACCGTAACACTGCAAAGGCCATGTTTTGATGACTGCCCTTCTAAAAAGAAACAAAAAAGATATCACAGTATAATCAAAGCAGCATGTAAATGTATCAGTGTGTGGATGTTTAAGCATGTGGCCTGAACATCTCCTGGATACTTAAATGAAAACCACCAGGACCCAAAAAAAACAACTGCTTAAAAGTGAGCACACTGGCACTTCTGGTCATATCGCTTATTAAAACTATGCATTTTACAACCTGGTTAAAAATCCAGGTTAAATGTTTTCCCTTCTACCTGTATATTTACTTAAGAAAATTCTAACTGTGACTTCAATCAGGTGCAACCTCGAACACGTCTCAGCCGTTGTACAGCAGCTCATACCACAACCAACTGATAAAGTTATCTGTTATCTGGGCAGAGCAAATATACGGAGGAGTCCCTCTAGTTTGCTCCAACACGTAATACAGGTTCAACCATTGTTGAAAATGAATGACACAGACACACCCTCTCCTACTCACTATTTCAGCAAGATAATGCACAACCAAAATCTCAACTGGAAAGAGCAGTAATCTCACAGCACACATACACATTTGATCAAAATCAAATCTTAATTGTAAAAGCCGGCAGTCGTCTCATATGCTTGTTGTAATAACAACATAATTAGACAAACACAGCTTAACAGGAATCTGAGCCAGTGTAGCACAGATTAAGACAGTTTTTCAGTTCGTGCTGCAGCTTCAAGTTTAAAAAATAAACCAAACCAACTTTAATTATAGTGTTTTAACACTGAATATGATATCCACAGAATCAACATCAGGACAACAGTATAATCTCAGCATTTCCCACTCTATGACCAGAATCTGGTGACAACTGTAGGTATATAATCCGATAATTATCATGTAACAGTAGCGGTCAGATGTGAAGCATGACACAGTGCGTTATCGGTGGTTTCGCTCGGTTGCTTAACAGCAATCGGTATAATCAACGTTGAATGAAATCACCACATGATAAGATAACCGGAGCGTAACTTTTGATATTCTGAGCGATGTTACCATAACTCACGGGAGATAATCTCAATGCCGTGAGATTTTTCCGCTCCACATTGGTCGTTCCCGAGGCAGCGATGGTAGCGAGGTAGCATCCAGATTAGCAGCTAGCATTTAGCTACAGCTAGCTGCTACCGGTCAACCGCTCATTTAGTGGAGCCGGTTAACCGAGATAAATTCACAAAAATTCATTAAGAAGCAGCACATAAACATATACCTATTCCGACTTTTGGGGTACATTAAAGACTACGTGCCACGTTGCTTAGCAAACCGGTCGCCGCCGATATAAACGCATCTCATCAACATCTGCAGAGCGCTCACACCGCAACACACTCTCACCTCTTTCCTCACGCTGCGCTTCAGTCTGTAGCACCGGATCACCTATATTAGCCTGTGTAACCAAAGCTCCGAAAACGATAAAGACATCGTCTGTTCACTTAGCGCATGTGGTTAGAAATCGCAACCGTTCATCCGCTTTAAAAACACTTTAAATTTAAGTAAAATCGTAAATCTGAGCATCACCGGGCCACTGCTGCCAGCCCGGAAGACATAACGTGACGTCACTGCGCTACTCCACCGGCGATTGGAGCACCGGAGGTGGCGCGTGTTTGGGCCAGCGGAGACGTCAGTGAGGTTACTATCGGTCACAACAGTCAGCCCGGAGAGATGGTAGCGCAGCGTAGACACCCGAAAGGTGATGCGTTTAAACGGACTATTAGGTGACCGCGGGTCACATATTATTGTGATTGTTATTGAGTAATTGCGTTTACCAAAGAAGAGAGAAACAGTGGGCGGGCGCCTAACTGTGACTGACACCAAGGTAGAACAAACAAATGAGTGTAGTAGGTTAGGTTGTCTTGAGCAAGAACGTTTTGTCAAACCACCGAAACTTCTGAGTTTCCTCTTTTTTTGTAGGCTACTTAAATCCTCATTGATTGTATTTCATTTCATTTCAGTTCATTTCACAGACCATAATTATCGCAGAATAAAACAAATAGCATCACAAACTAGTTATTAATATTACAATTAAACATTTAACCATCACATCTACTTAACACTTTAACTTAAAAAAACAGTAAAAAAAATGTAGTAAATTTCTGAAATGTTCTTCATTTTGTTTCACCAAATTGCTTTGGATTTTTGTGCTTAGATTCATATTTTATCTCGAAAGGCAGTTTGTTAGTTTATTAGATAACTTGTGGTAATCTAAAACCGATAAAAACTCTTCAAATTTCAGTACCCCACAGAAATGTCAGGTCTTTTCTAATATTTAATTAATTATACCCAAATAAACCAATTGTTACACACGTTTATTCAAGACCGCAGCATCCATGAAAATAGCTGACCTAAAGATGTTTTAAACCACAGTATATAATCCCTGAATTGAGGGGATGGAAGAAGTGTCTGCACTGTTGCTGGTTACTTCTCCGTAACTTTCTCTTGGAGTTTCCCTTCCTCTTAAGTATCTGGCTCTCGTTTCTTTTTCTACTTCTTTTTGAGCTTGGCCCTTCAAGCTTCGGTTCTTTTCCGATCTATTTCCTCTTAATAGTATGCGGATGAGGGAGAAGAGATGTGAGGAAGATGACTATCTAGGTGAAGTTGCAGCAACTGAAGGAAGGCTAAGTCTTGCCGCATGTCAACTACACCCGAGCAAATGAATCTATAGAAAATGTTAATTTCTCCATACCTGCATCATGAGACAGACAACAACCTCAACAGAGCTGTCAAGTTATGGTGCTACTGTTGAAAATCGGTTCAGCCTGGCCTATGGTGGAAACTGGTTGTCATTTAAAAGCAGTTCTTGAGCAGAGCACGTCAGTGAGTGCACAGTTTGTCACTCACCAAGAGAAAAAAGCTGTGTGTGTGTGTTGGGTTTATTCTAACAAGCAGACATGTAAACAGCTCAATCATTAGTTGATTTAAAAATGTTTAAATTAACATTTTTTTTTCAAATAATTTTATAAAAACCAAACGTCCCTGCAATCTCACTTTTATACACCAGAGGGAGTCACATCTCTCATAGGAGGGTCCTGCATCACTCTCTTTTGTGCTGTTGTTTGGCGTTTGTGTTCATTTTATCCTGGCATAGATGTTATCTAAAAATGTTGCATGTGAGATGGAGGCAGTGGACAGATAGGAGACCTCTAAAAGGAGCACGATGAAAGTGAAACGAGCCCTGTGTGACACTTTGACCCTGAACATCGATTCCTTCTCACTGTTCTTTAGAGTTCTTGAATGCTTGTTGGGCCATATGTTTTTACAGCCATATTCTGACAAATACATGCACACGTGCACTCAACATCACACTTTTTTCCACCACATAAACACAGACTTGAATGCACACAAGTGTCTGGTCACATGACGAGTCAAATTGCATACGCAAGGGTGATAATCTCACTCCTCAGGCTGTGTCTTTGAGGTCATGGCTGAACATGGACCATCAGAGGGCAGATGCTACAAGTACAAGGATCACTTTCATCTGCTCTGTGAAATATGTGTGTCCAATGTGATAATGACACAGAGACGCACTCTGCACACACTTAAAACAAGATACAGGAAGAGCGAACATTTATCCTGCAACTGTCTGTCTGTCTTGACTGTGCACTATGTCTAATGGCTGTTCCCCTGAGATTCACCTACCGTGTATTCTTTAGAATACGATTGTTTCCATTAGCTGCCAGTTTACACTTTTTCTCAGCTGTTGTAGTTACAATGACAGATGATTTTAAGTATTTTAAATTATTTTCAACATTTGCTGTTGTCATTTATAAATATTTCTGTGCAACTGTTTTCAGTTTGAATGATTCTTGCTTATACGTGCCTTTGTTCATCTCAGTTTTATCCTCCAAAGTATTCAAATTAGTTCACCATTTGAGTTATCACATGCAGCATGATCCGCGTCTAGATTTCATGAATGTATTGATATGGAGTGGCCGTTAACAACGGCTGCATTTTAAAATTGTTGCCTTGACTTAGAGGGTGTTACAGCACTAAGTTCTGATTATTGTAAAACACTGATCGAGCATGACTGCAACAGATTTGCAAACATTCTGAATGCGGAGGAGACTGCGTAGGTAAATGTTTTACAAGTGCTACACTGTATGTGGTCAGATAGCAAACAAAGCAGCGCTATTCACATTTTCTCCTTCTGACATAATTTCTTCATGCCATTTCTCCTAAAATCTTTTTTGAGACATGAACATTTTTGAGTGAGGTACAACCTTTTGTAAGTTAACTAGTATTTTGCTGCAGGTATGAACTATTTTGGGGCGATTTGTGAGTTCTTCAGGGTTGCGGACTTTAAAAATATTTTGAAAAGTATGACAAAGCCATTGAGAATATTCCTGTTCCTTTGCAAGAGATGTTCCACTGTTTGTTCCATTCTTTTAAAAGTAAAGCAGGTAAACTAATAACTTCTGAAACCCCCAGCTGATTATGAAGACCCCTGACATCCACTTGGACTTTAAGGCAAGGGTGGGAGTGCATATGTGTCTCTGGTGGTGGTGGGGCTGCTGTGTAGGGATTAGAGAACAAAAGGATCCTTCTCTGTCATCAAAGAGGATCTGCTCTCGACTCATCCTCTGTTCTGTGGCGACAGCTTTTTATTTTTCAGGAGTGGTAGTGATGGCTGGAGGGAGGATGGGATATGGTGGGAGAGTTTAATGGCAGGGGATGCAGATTTCAAAGTAATCTTTAACTTTAAGCCCTGCAGTCCCCATGAAATGAAGCCCTCTGCCCCAGACACAGAGTTGCCTATGGCTCCTAGTGGAAACCTGCCACGCCTCCTTTTTTTTTCTTCTTTTCCTCCTCAAGCTTTTGTCATGCTGGCACTCAAGTGGCATTACTCACTGACCGGATGACCAAATGAAGGAGTTCCTTTGAGAGACCTGAAAGAGATGGATTTTAACTCCTGAGACCAGTGTCGCCTCTTAAAACAACACTAAGTGGATATAAATGCCTACTGTGTTACTGGGATTCAGCAAATACCAGAAATGAAATGGAGTCATCTCCTTCATCACGAGGGATTTAATTACCCAAACACAGTGCGACGACAGCATTGCTGTTCTTATAATTTTACAATATACATCATTTACATGAAACAAATCCACACACATCCTCATACTCTTACACTTCTAAGAGCATAAAGCATAATGTTAATGATTTGGTCATACAAACTTTACCCCATCAAATGATTTAAGACATTTAAGAGGTTTCTTGCACTTTCATTGTGCCAAAAAACAACAACAACAACAAAAAAAATATTATTTTGCCCCCCTCCCAAACCCCAAAGTTATTTTCTCATCTTTTTAAGGCTCATATCCCCGCAGGGTAACTGACCTGGGATTCCCTGCTGCTGCCCTGGTCCACCGTGGGGAGTCAGTGTAATCACACAGAGGTAGTTATAAGGAAAAGAGGCACAGCAGATTATAGTAATTCCGTCATGTGCCATTAGCTTTACACAGATACATGCACATTCTCATACAGCTGTTCAAAGCAGCTTTCAGCGCTAAGCTACAGCATGCTTTGAATGCTTTAGGGGCTACTTAAAAGATTTGCTTAATTTATCATGTAATTTTCCATTTTCAAAGCAAACTACGGTTATTACAATGTCTATGTTTAGATAAAGTGCCCCAGTACAGCAAGAAGGTGCGGCAGAGAGTCTGCAGTTATTCACAAACATACCTCTTCCTGAAACGCCTTAAGACATTTGTAATCAAATAAAAAATAAACAATTCCATTTAAGTGTTCTCAACAGGCTTGGTTTCGTTGGTATACCTTAGCTCTGCAGCCAGGTGATCACATGATATTGAGATAAACTGGGTTGCTTGCTTCAGTGTCAGGCTGATAAAGCATGCAGGCTAACCAAGTCAGAATAACCGAGAGAAGGGCGAGGATGCTGGCCACAGACAAGCAGACAGGGACGAGCGACCTGATGTGGCTGAAATTTTGAACAAAAACGAGGCCCAGAAATAAGAGCACCACTGTGGAAAGGAAGGAAAAGATGGCGCACACGCAACTGGTCTTGAACGCAACATGTTTACACGTTTCCCATCTGCCGCCGCCGGTCTCCGCGGAAGTCGCAGGAGAGGCTGGCGGAGCCGTTTGTTCTTCTGCGTTTGATGAGTCCTGGGGCTCGTGCTTTTTAAGCGCGAGCGCTCCGGTGAGAGCTGTATTGTCGGAGAGGTCACGGACCCGGTATTCCGGTAAAGGAGTTCGGTGGCGACACACGGGGCAACCGATTCTCCATCCCCGACCCTCCCGGAAGTGCAACGTTTCGAGGCATTCCAGGCAGAAGGTGTGGGAACAGCTGAGCAGCTTGGGATGGTGGCGGTCCAAGTCGAAGTAGTTGTAGCATATTTTGCACTCGTATTCGTCGCTAGGAAACGAGCCCGGCGAAGCGGCGCCACAAATGCCTCCTGCACCGATCGCCTCCGCCATGTTTTGTATTATTAGGCTGCATAAACTGCTTTATTTGACAGCATTGCCAGTATACACCGATGATCACATTTCACCATCACACATTCCCACACATCTCCCGTGGATGATCGCATGCCAGGAAGGCACTGTGAAGTGGATAAATAAATAATCTTTCTAAAGGAGTCGCTCCCAGTAACACTTTGTTGCGTTCATGTTACTTGATGAGCAACCCGTGATCACACTAAAACCAACCAATAAGCAAAAAAAAAAAAAAAAAAAACAATTGAAAGAAAAGATAAAATAAATTTATATA
>VOQJ01000713.1:2180-12642 GCA_015052665.1 Apistogramma diplotaenia | reverse complement strand
CCCTGAGCTTCAAAATGTGTTCTGTGATGTTTCTCAGACATTGTAGTATTTGTTTAATTTATTATGACTCATAGCAAGACAAATGGTCTCACAAGGTGGTCTCATTAGATGTCAGGTATTCCAGTAGCTCGTGTTCCAGTTTGTTTTTATACATTTTGGGATTTGGAAGAAGGAGCACAAAACTACAAAGCTGCTGCTGTTTTGTAGCCACAGAGTTCAAATGCCAAAGACGTGACCACCAGAAAATGCCCTTCAAAAATGAGATGGCCGATTAGTGCTAAAATGGTGCGTGCTGGTAAACGGCTCACATCAAGTAATCAGCATCATCTCTTTTCTTGCAACAGGAAAAGAGCCACAGGCAGAGCGACGTAGAAATGATCTGCTTTGACATTTTAAGTATGACATACCTTTAGCGTGAGTGTGGGTAAAGAGAGAAACCGATATAGTGAGAGGGAAAAAAAATAGAAACATCTGCTGTTAAATTCTAACAAGGAAAAAATGATCAAGAGGTGCAATTGGAATAAAAATAGCAACCGTGTGGCCCTGAAAGCCAGCCATATTTAGATTTGAGAAGAGGACAGTGGAGTAGAGAATAGACAGAGGGGATGAAGGGAGTCTAGTCTAATGTGCTGATTACTCTCAGCTCTGTGGCTACCAGCCCTCGGGGAAACTGTAGCTTCATGCGGGCTAGCGTGGCACAGCCTGCCACTGTCACCCTCAGAAGAGTTCACTGTGTACAGAGACAATAGTATCCCCTCACTCACTCCCCCACCTCAGTATTGTTCCCATCAGCTTTTGTAGGTCTCTGCTTTTCAATGATCAGTAGTTTAATTAGTGGAGAAATCAGCCGCCTAATGCTTGTGCTAGAATGATGGATTACCTCTCTGTCCCCTGACTAAGTTACATATCGACTGCATCATTATGGCCTAGTTCCATTTCAGTCTAAGTAGCGTGCTTCCAGCTAGTAGCTCTTTAGTGTTAAAAGCCTGAGAAAATTCAATAGGCGAGCACACTGTCATGATGAGGTGATGAGCAATAGGTGAGGTCAGCAACTAATGGAACTTACGCACTTAAATGGAGAATCTGATTGGCTGGGGGTTTGATTACTTCATCGTCTCAGTAGTCTGGCTTTTTCCCTCTATTTCTCATCTCCTCAGTCAGCCCATTGTGTTTGTGCAGCATGTTGATAGTCTGTAATTATTGGTGTCTTCAGCTTTTCCTTTTCATTTACTGTGCTTTAATGCGGTTGTATCATCAACATTGCCTCAGCCAAAATTGAACTTTAAATGGCTTCATGCTGCCTTGTGCCCCACTTTGCACTCACAGGAAATAAAAACAGTAATGGGTGAAAGAATTCAGCAAAAGTCCTACTTTGTCGTGAAACTGGGCCAGCACCCACTGTACAACATATTGCCAAGTTAGATTTCCATCCACCTGAATTTCTTATATAGCACATCTGTTGCTATCAGTGTGTGGTGGTGTGTGGGTGAATACGAGGCGGTGCAAAGCCAAACCTATCTGCAGGTTAAAAAGCGGAATACCCACAGTCCATTTCACTTAGTGCTTTCTAATGAACGTGGTCATTGTCAGTGCTGGGCTCAATAGCCCCATGTCCTGTTCATAATATACAAGCTTCAAAAGAATGTGCAGCCATTTGAAGCACAATATGTGGCTCCACTTTATTTTAGTCCACTAGGTCTCAAGATCTTGCTAGAGCCTTCAAAACTACTCATCTATAAATGGTCTGTTCACATACACAATGCAAATAGAAACAATAGCAGAAATGGTGGGTGGCATGTTCTGAATTTTAATACTATAGAATCAGGTGATGGACAAAGTGATCATCACTGATAATCAACCTCCACATACTAGATGTACTTTTTCCATCATCCGTAAGAGTAGTAGACTTAAACCTGACACAGAGACATTTTTAGGATCCAGTAATTTTTTCCTTTTTGTTTCTAGAATTTTTTAAAAGTAAGAACTGATAATTATTTCGGCATACCACGTACAAAATGTGAACGCGTATAAGCTAAAAAGGGGACTCTAAAGCAGTCAGCCTCATTTATGTCCTCAAGCTATTTGACAGTTTATGCTGGTATTAACACCAAGTAATGCTTTAAGACCCTCCATGACCCACGAGTGGTATCGTGGTCTACATAGCTTCTTTCCATGGTAGTTATATGAACTGCTAGGCGGGGTGACCACAGTGTTGCTCGTGAGAGATTCACTTGGGGCACTCTTAAATCACACCATTTGATGAATCGGTGTCCATACTTTCCTCCAGCCCCCCAGGTATTGCTTTTTGATTGTTGCACAGACTTGCTGCTGTGCAATGTGGGATTTTGCTGACTTATTTATTACAGTAAACTTCCTCACTGTCCTCAACTGTAAGTTATAGTGTGAAGCAATATGCTGCAACATGCAGACACTGAGGCTTTCATCAGCTCACTTCCCTCTGAGTTGAAGTCCTCTGGGCTTGAAAATCGAGTCTCCTTTCAGAAGATGAAGAGGTAGGTGAAGGTTGGGAGTGAATGTGTGGGAGGAGAGAATATAGCCTGCTGCCTCTCAAACCAGTAGGCTAGTGCCTTGAAGTGGAAATGAGTGTGAGTGTGTGTGTGTGTGTGTGTGTGTGTGTGTGGGGGGGGGCATCTATATGTGGGATAGGCACTATTACTGGATTCATCAGTCGACTGAAGTGACAGCATTCTGTCTTCCAGGCCTGGGTCGCTTTTTCATTAGTGTTCCTGGAGGCTTAATTTAGCTCCTGACAGTGATGGGGGAGAGCTATTTTATCCTGCATGTACTCGAGACTTATTGGTATGTCGCAACAAGCGTCAACCGACAGACTAAGAGTTTGACTTTTTGTTCACTGAGCCATTATTACTAAAAAGCACAGAGAAAAATCTAAGCAGTGTTCATAGATTCAGGTCCAGATATTGTTCACATTTGGCCTTTCTCACATATACCACTAAGCAACAGATAGTCAGACACGCATTTACTACTGGAAGTGGTTTAGGTTAGGAAAGCTGCCTGGTTGGAGCATACAGTATGGAGGACACATGATGCTCACTTGCTTGCGCTGAATTCACTGGACAAATGCTGGTGCTGTTCTTACAAAGGCACAATCAGTCATTGCTCAGGTCTTTTGCTAGGGAGTTGTCAGGTTAAAGACCGTTTGATGCCCAGTTCAATGAGTTTGTATGTGAGAAAATAAATGTCAGCTACTCCAGCTGATGCCTACAAAATTCAATGATGCAGTGGATGTGTGAAAAAGACTCTAGTAAGAATGCCACCACAACTTTTAATATTAAAGCAACATTTCAGCCAGAAAAGGTACTAATCCTGGCAGCTTTGATAGGAACACTACAGCACTGCTTTTGAGGTACTTTCTGAACAGCTGAGCTGGTTTGGTCTAGGTGCATCTCTGTACTCAAGGGAGTGAGTGAGACAGAGAAAGAGAGACACTAGAGTGTATTTCCCATTTTACAGCACTTAACAGAAAGTGGATACCGAATAATGACTTTACTTATGACAAAGAATGATTTAGCCCATCATAAGCTGAACATCAGTTTAACAGGTAAAATAATTTCCCCCCCTTTTTGACCTTCTTTACAGTATTTTGAGCTGTTTTTACATGTGGAAAGTGGCTAATAAGATATTTTACACTTTGTAGCTTTAACAAAAAATCTACAGTAAGCGGTGTTTGCATGTTTTGTGGTATCAGCATAGTTCAGGCTGGTCACCGGGCTTTTACCCTAGTAAAAGTGATGAAGATGCTCATTCAAGCCAACAGGTTCTGTTGTAATCAGATTACTGGAAAGTTGTATATCTGATAGAATTTCTGTATGCAGTCGGGTGTTTTTGTCAGTCCGTTACATTTCTTAAAGGATCACCTGAGATGGGCCTAAGAGTCTAGTCGCTGGTTTGCAGCCACTGGATACAGAATATCTCCCATACATTTATACAAAGCTATCAGATATGTAGGATACACACTGTTATCCATAAACATGATCTGCTTGTTATTCCTGTCTCATCCTTCTCCTTTGCATTTTTGTCAGCTGTGGCCTCTGATGTGCCTGGTCTGGTGTGTGTGTGTGTGTGTGTGTGTGTGTGTGTGTGTGTGTGTGTGTGTGTGTATAACAGCTGCCAAGGGACCCCTTGTCTCTCTTCACTCTACTTTTTTTCTCCTCCCTCTCTCTGCCAACAAGTTTCATGGTACTCTGTGTGAACCCTGCAATTTTCAAAACAATGTAAATGTTCTATTCAGCAGTGACATTTCAGCATGTTCTGTGGCACAAATGGGTGATTAGCTGTCAAGAAGCTCACTTCAGTCATTAGTGGCACACATGAGCATATGACACAAGCCTCAGCTGTCAAGTAAATGGCATAAACGCTGTCAACAGCATGGCATATCATTATTATTTTAACATGAATTTGAGAAAAGACGAGACCTCCTTGGTTATGTTCAGCTCAGAGACTTTAGGTCTCACTGAAGTTTGCGCACACGTTTAAGGACTTCTCTTTGAAAGTACATGAATGAAAAAGTCAGACAGGTAAGACAGGAGCTGACTTTGATCCTAGATATGCCTGTCATTACCAAGCCCACAGTGGCTGCTCCAGATTTCGTTCCCCGTCAGCACCAACTATTTTCAGCCTTTTGATTTAAATAGATGTGTATATGGCCTGTAGATGATGTCGACAGAATACCAAGCAGATAATGAGCTTTCATTTCAATCCTTATGAGTAGCAGGGGTGCTTGGTACAAGTGGATGAGTAGCTCTTTGTTAATTCTGTTATGAGTGTCAATCTGTCCTTCACCTTTAAGGTTTCTCATAGTAAGTCCTGTATCTAAACTGCTTTTTGCACTTGTAATGTCTCCAACAACCCATAAGTGCAACTTGCAACCTCAATTAGTTTCCTCATGACCGTAACTGCCTCCTTTCCCCTATCAGCCCAGGCCAGTCTGACTATTCCTGTTATCTACTTCAGGTTATTGCAGCCTTCATTACTGCTATTATACAAGAGCTGATTAGCCTTTAGTTATTTCTTAAAAGAGTAAAGGAACATATTATGCTAAATTCACTCCTTGATTGCTTTTGAGCATCTTTCCATTGAGTCTGAAGACATACAAATGTAAGATGATCAAGAACCATCATCCTTCTGACCCTTAAGGAGGTCAGGAGCCACTTTCTTTTCCTTTTTGATGACTATTCCTCACAACAATAGAAATATCTCTGTTTAGTACAGGGCTGTTGAGGCTAATATTGCCATACGTTTTGGTTGTATGCCTGCACATGACAACTATTAAAACTGAAATGCTGTGGGAACCGATTTAATACCGATTAACAGAGTTTGTGTTTCAGTGCAAGTTAATATCATCTGGCTTTTTTTTTATCAGTTATTTACAAATGTTTTTGTTATCTCCTACTCTTATGTTCTTATACACTTTATTTTACAACTGAAGAACTTCTGGCAAAGCTGTTCTACATTACAGTTTCTGTTATTGTACAACTGAAGGAGTATAAAATGGTGACCGAAGCACAGCCTATTAACTGTGCTATTAGCCAGCAGTCATAACAGACCATTTACAAGTTGCTGCTCTGTATTGTCACATCCTGAATTATTCTTCCCAACCACTCTGTTTGACAAAAATACCATACTATATTTTAAAGACAATGGCTGCTCTCTCATTGCAGTTATAGTTACATTACTGTGCAAAAGACTTGAGCTCCCCTAATTTCTTTCTATTCATCTTCCACTCAGCTAGATTTTCTTTCTTTGTTTCTGAACAGTAGTTTATCAGGTTTTCTGAACATCCTTCAAAGTTTTTCTTTGGACATTGACTGCTTTTTCACTCATTTTCAATCCAGTCCTTGCACCTGACCATTTTCATAAAATGTTGTTGTTAAGCCATTTAACACTCGACTGAGTCAAGCTTAAAAAGGCATCTAACTCAAGGGATCAACCAGTGTTGTATCTACACACAAACAAGCAACTTGGCAAAGGACCAATTTTAAATAGTATCTTTAGGCACTTTGTTTCTAGCAGCCTGTCCCAGCCTGTTCCCATTTCTCTAGCTTAACCTACAAAAATTACCAGATGAGTTTTACACAAACAAAGTGATTCTTAAAGAGCTGCAGAAAATGTGGCATATCTCTGCAGTGTCCTTAAAAAGTCTGAGCAAACTGGACAAGTGCAGGACAAAAGAAATTGCAGGCCTAAAAAACTAACAGATGAACAGTATCTGAAAGTGATGTCCTCAATAAACAGGGAAAAAAATCTGAGAGATCCCCATCACTTGATCCATCTACTGTTCACTGAAGCCTCATCAGAAATTCTCGCACATTACACACAAACTGGTCAGAATTTGAAAATTTTGGTTCAAATCATCAGTATGTATGGAGGGAGGTCAGGAGAGAGGCATAACAGTGAGTGTCTACAACTATGTATAAAACATGGTGGAGACTCTGTCATGTTTTGGAGCTGCATGTCAGCCAGTGGTGTAGGAGATCTTGTCAAAACTGATTGAATTATGAACGTGAAAATTTTAACTCACCGTGCAGTACGGCCTGGAAAGCTTCATTTTCCAGCATGACAATGAGCCAAAACACACCGGAGTAGTAAAATACACAGTGGAACACACTCAGTCACGGACTGCCTTCCCCAGAGCCTCGGCCTCAACATTACTGAAGCAGTGTGGGATCATCTTGACAGAACAGAACAAAAGGCAGCCAATGTCCAAAGAAGAGCTTTGAAGCCTGGAGAACTGCTCCTGAAAACTAAAAGAAATGTCAAGAAAGCCACCTAAGAGAGGCTGTGTTGAAGAATAAAGGTGGTCATACAAAATATTGATTTTCGAGCTCATTAGAAATTTACAAGCTCTACTTTTCCCTTATTAGTTCTGTTTCCTTGTGTGCTCGCACCTTTTAATAAATCACTGCACCCATTTTCCTAGGGACATATAAAGACACGAGGCATTGGTCAAGACTTTAGCACAACACTATACATGTAAAATGATCACAGTGAGTGAAAGTTAGCATACAGCCACTATTTTCCCCCCTATACACTGCTTCAAATCTTTGTCATCTATTGTGTGCTGAGCTGAATGTGCCACTCCTCTGCCACTCGCCAAAGAGAGTTCAGACAAGCCCAGTTTCAGTAAGTCCTCAACACCCTTTCACTCTGAGTGTAACTTCATTCAGCTGCTGAAGGGTGTCTATAGGGGCAAGGTAGAGCAACAACAGCGAGTTAGGGGACACCTGTGCCTTTCTCCAGCAGAAATTGTAACATTAGATGGTAGTAGCAAAGTCGTGACAATGACTTTTTGAAAAAGTCCCCGTTTTGCAGGCATTTGTGATATTTCCCACTCATCATCATTCTGTGCCTTTTCTTGCTCTTTATTAGAATTTGTAACAACAAAAATTTAAATATGAACTATTAAGTGCTTTTCAAAAACATGGCAGATTTTCACAAAAGCTATTTTAAATGGGTTCTGCACCCTCACTGAGTGGTTATTAAGCTGGCATTGGTGTGGGCTTCCTGTTGGAGGGCTTTATAATCCACTTTCAACTTTAATTGTTTTTCCAAACCAACTACCTTTATATGCAGGACGTTTGTGCCAACAGAGTGAAAGCAGGAGTCGAGTGAAACCAGCCTGATGGTGACATAGACAACAGTTTGGAACAAGTCATACATTCGTATATGACTGTATGACTTGTTATTTGAGCTGACGTGTATAAGACACCCTGTGGGGGTATGTAAGACTTGTTAACTAGCAGTGAAGGCTGATCTCACAATAGCCCATCCGGTAGAAAAAAACTGTTTGCTAAGAACTGTGTGACTACTTTTATTTCTGTTTCTGTGCACAGGTTTGGGAAAGACTAAGAGGAAGACAAGTGCCCGTGATGCTTCCCCAACACCAAGCTCAGACACGGAGTACCCTTCCAATGGTAGTGGGGGTGGAGGGGTCGGGACAGGAGCCGCAGAGAGAATCTACGACCTCAATATTCCTGCTATAGTTAAGTTTGCCTACACAGCAGAGAGGGAGGATGAGCTGACCCTGATCAAGGGCTCCAAAGTGATTGTGATGGAGAAGTGCAGTGACGGCTGGTGGCGGGGCAATCAGGCGGGACGCGTCGGCTGGTTTCCCTCTAATTACGTCCAAGAGGAGCTCGGAGGGGCAGAAGATAGAGGAGAGGGAGATTCCTCACGGGGTCATCTCGGAGGTTCTCCAGGAACTTTGTTGGCAAATGGGCGCGCAGGTGGCCGTGGTGCAGTTCTTCACCTAGTTCAAACACTCTACCCCTTCAGCTCTGTGACGGAGGAGGAGCTAAACTTTGAGAAGGGAGAAATCATGGAAGTGGTGGAGAAGCCTGAGAACGACCCCGAGTGGTGGAGGTGTAAGAACTCACGTGGCATGGTGGGCCTGGTACCTAAAAACTATGTGATGGTGTTGGACGAGCGGCCCGGCCTGCCTTCCTCTACGTCGAGCTCCCCACAGAACCGCCTCCTGACAGCGGCACGCTCAGGGAAGTTCGCCGGGAGGGACTGGTACTACGGCAACATCACCAGACACCAGGCCGAATGTATACTCAACGAGAGAGGAGAAGAGGGTGACTTCCTCATACGAGACAGCGAGTCATCGGTGAGTCATTTGGGTGAAGTCATGACAGGGTAGCAATCGGGATACTGGGAGAAACTGAGGATGCATCCTAGTAAAAAGAAGAGCAGCATTTGGAAATATAGTCTTTGTTTCTTCTTCTTTTTTTAAAGATTTTAAATGATTCAGGAGGGAGAGAAAGTTTGTGAAAACCTGACACTTCGATTTAAGACAAACTCCTGGAACTGCTGATAAGCAATAACACCATTATTCATATTCACATGCTGAGAGCAAGAGCAGCCAGTTAGAAAAATATTTAACCCGAATCTGCTACAGTAATTAACACCCTAGAAAATCCTTCGTAGAAGTGATTTTCACTATTTTTTCATCCATCATTTTAAATACTTAATAGCTTAATTTGTAGTTAAATCAATGCCAGCATATACTGTTTGCTGTAGCCTACACTGAACCCTCAGGTTCTGTCAGTCCATTAGGTACAATGTGCTAGTACTGGGTTACACCTCCTTTTGCCTTCAGAGCTGCTTGAATGTCGCAACATTTTTCAAATCTTCTGTTCCCCAATTCTGATGACTCTGAGTTATCTATCTGACCGGAGCTGCACCCAGTGTGGTCTTCTGCTGCTGCTTCAAGGTTTCAAGATTGTGTTGTGCATTCAGAGATGAACTTGTGCATAACTTGGTTGTAACAAGCAGTCGATTGAGTTACTGTTGCCTTCTTATGGGCTCAAAGCAATCTGGCAATATTCCAATGAATTTAATGTCATTTTCACCTAAAGAATTGTTGCTCATTGTTCTCTTTTCCTGTCCAGTCTCTGTAAACCCGAGAGATGGTTGTTTGGGAAAAATCCCAGTATATCAGCAGTTTCTGAAATACTCAGACCAGGCTGTTTGGTACAAACAACCATGCTGCATTCAAAGTGACTTAAATCACCTTTCTCCCCCCTTCTGATGCTCACTTCAAACTTCAGCATGACCACAGCCAGATCCCTATAAGTTACTCCCATGTGATTGGCTGATTGGATATTTGCCTTAAGGAGTGGCTCAATGGTGTACCTAATGAATTGGCTACCCTGTTTATGTTTGTACAGATTTTGCACTGTGGTCTTTCAGTAAGCATCATCTTTGTGTCCCAGTAATGCACTGTATTACCTAATACAGTACCTGCAATGCATAATAATTTTAAAAAGCCAGGCTCAAAAGACCTTTCCAATTATGTAAGCACAACTGAAAACTGCTGATTAAGGAAACAATAAATTTGGTTAGTTAAGTGTTTGGAGCCTTTGTGGCTTCATTACTGGCTTAAAATGGCAAAAGGCTATTCCATGCAGGAAATGTTTTATTAGAGTAAAACAAAAATTTTCCTTTAAAAAAGAGACATTTCACAGTGACCACTAAACCTTTAAGTTAAATTTTATCTGATTTATTGCTAGATCATTGTAGATCATCCTAACATGGCTCACTTCTGTCGCTGCACTGCAGCCATCTGATGTCAGCTATTAACCAGCGTCATAAGAATTGTTCAATTTATTCCTCATTATTAAATGGTGCAAGAGGCACCAAGATCAAGTTCTGTGCCTTTGTGCAGTGCAGGCTTCAAATTTCTTCTGCACATTTTTGCATGTGGTCACACCTTAAACTCAGATTTTAGGTGACCTCAGAGAAACTTCTCACTTTCAGCAGATGAATTTTGAAGTCTTAGAAAACTCTGCACATGCACTTCACAGAGTGAAGATCGAACAGCTAAGAAGAGCAATGATATGCATTAAAACGCCTTTTGAGGTGTGGTGGTGGTAGTTTGGGGGGGGGGGGGGGGGAGAGGGAAGGGGATGGTTGGTTTTTT
>VOQJ01000710.1:11291-23334 GCA_015052665.1 Apistogramma diplotaenia | reverse complement strand
CATGGTCCTCCAGGATGGTTCGTAGTCCTTGGCAGTGACCCATCTAGCACAAGTATTGGGCCGAGGGAACCATGGCAGCCAAACCATCACTGATCCACCCCCATGCTTCACTCTGGGCCTGCAGCAGTCTGGGTGGTGCTTCTTTGGGGCTTCTCCACCCCGTAACTCTCCCGGATGTGGGGAAAACGGTAAAGGTGGACTCATCTGAGAACAATATGTTCCACATTGTCCACAGCCCAACATTTGGCTCCTTGCACCATTGACACCACGTTTGGCACGAGTGACCAAAGGTTTGGCAGCAGCCGTGTATATCGACCCTGTGGAGCTCCGACGGACAGTTTGGGTGGAAACAGGAGAGCTGAGGTGAACATTTCATTCTGCTGTGGTTTGTGCAGCCGTGGTTTTAGCACCCGAACATCCCTTTCAGACAGCTTCCACAGTTAATCCTGTTGATGTGGTTCGTCCTTCTTGGTGGGATGCTGACGTTACCATGGATACCGTGGCTCGCCAGCAAGACGTGCACCAACAATTTGTCCTCTTTTGAACTCTGGTCTGTCACCTAATGTGTGCATTGTAATATTTGAGCCAAACTGAGCTCCTACCTGCTGATTGAACCTTCACTCTCTGCTCTTACTGGTGCAGTTAATGAAGATCGGCCACCAGGCTGCTTCAGTTTAGCCATGAAACCTCCCACACTAACAGGACAGCTGTTTCAGTTTCATTGTCCAACCCCTGAATGTCCTCATTTCAATGAAATCTGGATCCGCATCAGAATTTAATGGGTTTGTTTCACTTCCCCAAATTTCATGACATGTGACCCAAAAAAGCTGATTTGGCTGCTGAATCACTGAAGTTTCACTTTGTTGTTCAGATGAGAACTTTTTCCCCCACAAAGCTGCTGCAGACAGAAGTTTGGCTTCCAGAAAACATCTCCTGCTGCCTCGGCTCAATACAGTCACATACTGACCATTTATTTTTATATCTACTCAAATCAGCTTCAAGGAGTAACCATCCCGGCACTGCTGCCCCCTGTGAGATACTTCTCTGCAGCAAATCGAGCACGGAGACCACAGAGACTTCCATCCCGCCATCTTTTATGGATTAAGGGACTGGTATCTTTGGTAACAGCATAAAAGTCTGTTTTATTGTGCAGCAAGTAAAATGCTTTCTGATCCAGATGGACCGAATACTCTGAGGATTCTGGGAAGAAAGTGCCTGAGGGGATGTCAAACAAGCTAATAATATAAACCTAATGGGTTTATTTTGTTTAGTGAAACAGATGCTCGGCTCTGCGGGTCACGTGGAATAGAAACGGAGGTTTTATCCTGAGCGGGATGCTGCTGATCCTTCCTGCCATCACAGGATGCTGTTAAATAAGAGGAAGTCTGAATGAATGTGAGGATTTGGAGCGCTGCAGAGGTTTTGGATTCATGAATCATGCTTTTATAGGCCGGTGTCACACTTGTTGACATGAATGCACCTTTAAATCCAGAGCTGCTGCCCTCTGGAACAGGTTTATATATAATCTTCTGCTTCTTTAAATGCCTGCAAAACTCGGCTGGAGAATATTCAGCGATGCCAAAAAACCTTTTTTAGCCTTTATTTCATTTGCCTTCTTGTTGTTCTGTCTTGCTGTGGGCTGTTAGTGATTACACTTGATTGAATTCTCGTATTAGAGCGGATGTTTTATAAGCCTCCTGGCCTCCTGTCGAGGTGAAGTCTTTTATCATGAGGTTTCCATTGTGAGAGCAAACCGTCGCAGGAGGATGTTGGGGTATGGAAGTGTAATGCAGCCACTCGAGGGGGAAGAATGTTTTCTGAATTAATGAGACATCTTAAAATCCTCAAAGAGCCTCTCGTTCTCTCCGGAGCTCAGCCTCGTTCACAGCACTGCTGCAACAGGCTGCTGGGGGGTTCCCATGATGCACTCTGTTTCTCACCTCCTCCCCTCATGTGTGTGTGTCACTGCTACCTTCACATCACTGATGTGTTTTGCTTTCCTTCATTCTGTCCTCTTCCTCCCCGCTGTCGCCACGTGCTGCTCATACAGCATCATCACGTTCTTGGGGTTCTCTCTCGGACATTAAAACATAAAGCACCTGGAGAAAACCGCTGTTGTGACCTATTATAGCTACAACTGAATCTCTACAGGTGCAGCGGGAGGAACATGCTGCCATGGTGCTCTAATCCTCGTCACATGCACTGTACAATCTGACATCACAAGGATTTCCTTCCTCTGTGAAGCAGCTGCATAAATACTAGTGTTACTCAGTGTCTTCAGCACCAACCTGCATCCCCGAGGGCCCGATCACATCAAAAGCGCCGATCATGTCAGAGACAAAGTGCACGACTTTGGTGAAGCTCTCCTCACCGATACTCCACGAGCCGTCGATGAGGAAGACCACGTCTGCTTTGGCACCTTTGCAAACTGAGGCAATAAAAGAAAGCAGAAAGAAGTCAGCGAGTCCGCGGGCCAGACGTCGGGGAACAGCATCAGCACATGGAATAATTAGCGAGCTGGAGCGCATTAAAGACAGTCAGCTGAAAGCGTGCAACACAACAAAAGGAGACCAATGACGTGATGGAGCCGCGTACGATAATTATGGGTTTCGCTGAGTTAAAGAAGGCAAAACAAAACAGGCAACATTTGGTCTCCAGAAGGACCTTAATGTGTTCCTCTCACATCAAAATGCTTCAAATAATCTGTGCCTCGTGTGATGCATCTCTATAATCTTTATCTTTTCCTCCGATAAACAACTTCTACACAACTGCTCTGTTTCAACACCTGAGCTGTTGGTGTGTGCACCCCGCGGGCCCACATGTGGCCGCCATTAATCCGGCGCTGGCCCGAGCGGGATCCAGAAATCCAGTTTCAAGAAGTCGCCGTCGAGTGTTTTCCAAACACGGCCGGGCCTGGATGAAAGCACCTGATCCGGTCGGTCCTGGGAGACTTTCTCGGGGAAATGTTGGCGGGTGAATCTCGCAGAATTGGCCCAGTGAAACGCTGACAGATGGAAGCCTAAACTGAACTCTCGTTTTAATAATTTTCGCTGTCAAAAATCATTATAGTTTGTTTTATTCATATTGCTTTATGAGGAAGAAAAAGCACGAGACAGGCCTCTGGAGACGGAGTCCAAACTGCACCTTTAACCTCCAAACATCTGAGAGGGTGGGCGGGGCTAATGCCTGAGTCACCGACAAGCAAACCTCAGAGGCTGAAGGTGCTCATAGGTGGAGCCACAACGTTTCACACCTAAACCAACAGGTAACCTCTGAGGTGAAGAGAAGCCCCTCCCCCCCGACAGATGGAAGGGTGTTACCACAAAGGTGCACCTTATAACCGCCAGCGTTGGATCATAACTCCCCAGCTCGTCCACAAAGCTACAGGCGACATACTGGGGGGAGTCGTGAGCCCCTCTTATGAGGGGGGGGGGCTGTAAAGCCTTTGCTTCCTGAGGTTCTTCGCCTGTGAGCGAGTGATGCTGCTTCGTGTCCATAGAGACTGTTGCCATGGGAAACATCGTTTGCTCCTGCACATGAAGGCTAATAATCAGGTGGCTCCTCCAGGCTTTCTAACTGTTTGTGACCTGAGTGGCTCGACTGGAGAAACCTGAGCTTTTCCACAGTGTCTTTGGGAGAAGTTACTCCAAAGCCACCCTGTGCTGCTCACCGCGGACACACAACCAGCAGTGGGCCGATTAACAGGGAAAGGCTGGATGAGGGAGGCCATTACAGGCTTACCTGCCCATCCCGGGGGGATGGTGGGTGGAGGTGTTGGAGTTGGCGGGAACGTTGGGACCGGAGTTGGCTCCTCCACTGTGAGAAACAAAAAACAGTCATCAACATATTTGTAATAAATACAGAACGAGTGTAAACACAGCGTGTGATGAGGTCATTGTTTTGGACGTGCTGGAAGATGATGTCACTCAGATCAGGCTTTCTGTCTCAGACACCACCGATCGCAGCGGCTGCTGGAGCCACGCAGCTGTTACTACAGTCACGCTCTCTTTGGAAATCCAGGCCGACGCGCCGGGACCTGACTTTGTGTCGATGCTGCTGGTTTGTAGTGAGATTACATGAATCTGATGTCAACATCTCAGCCTGCAGGAAGTGATGGAAGTCCTTCCTCTGTGAGCCAGAAGATCTGCCTAAAGGTCCGAAGGCTTCCATCGCTCCCTGCAGCCCGACATGGGGGAGTCGCTCCCTGCAGCCCGACATGGGGGAGTCGCTCCCTGCAGCCCGACATGGGGGAGTCGCTCCCTGCAGCCCGACTTGGGGGAGTCGCTCCCTGCATCTCATTAGAGCTCATCTGCATGTAGTGGTAATTCTAATTAATGTCCTTCTCATGTAGTTTTGGTGCATTTAGGCAGAGTTCTTCCAGCTTTCCGCCCTCACAGCGCAGCTTTCCCAGCACTCACGGGTCCTCTCTGTGGTGCTGACTCCCGGGCCCTCCAGATTCGGCGTCTGAACGAAGACGGTGGCGGTGTACAGCGCGTCGGGGGAGAGACCGTCAAAGCAGTACTGAGGCAGGCCGGCGGGAATGGTGATTTCATGCTGTCCTTTACTGGAGGCTGCAGAGGACAAAAACATCACGTTACTGGTTTCCCCCCAAAAGCTCTTATCATTTCTGAACACACAGCTTTGATGTGGGTGCATCGCTCTGTGGGAGTCTGAACCAGACTGATCAGCTCGGATCAGCTCATGTTCTGGGCTCAGCTGTTCTGGGTCCTGTCAGAGGGAAACACTGACTCATGGTCTCTCACTGAGTTTGCTCGAGGTGGCTGAAAATGTGCACCCTTGTAAAACACACCGGTGACTTTTACACAGCCTCGAGCTCTGAATCCTGCTGACATTTGTGATGAAAACTATGGTTTTTACTCACTTCATGCGTCTTTTGGGGTTTGATAATAATAATTGTTATTGCTAACGAGTCAAAGATTACGTCTCCAGGTGCTTCCATTAAAGTTAACGCCAAAGCCTGCAGGCTCACCACGCTGGCACCCTCATTGTCCAGCTTCATAAGGGACAAAGAACATTTATTTTGCAGCCTTTTGCTGGTTCTGAGCTGCTCGTGTTTTAAATCCATTTCATATTGCTGATGCCGATCACTCCCCCAACACAGTACAGGTTGGGTAGCTCTGGGTAGTCTGCCACTTTCCCCACGTTACCCACTGACAGCTGGGAAAGGCTCCAGCTGAGGTTAAGATGGATGAAGGGAGGGTGGGCACGTTCTTCAGTGAACCTTTCAGGCCTGCAGTGACGACACCAACCCAAGGCCACAGCTCACCTGGTCCTCAGGACTGTGGCTGCACTCTGTGCCTGCTGCTGCACTTTTTACCAGACTGGTCCAGATCTGCACCAAGCCTTATGTATATGTTGTTTTTGCTGTTATCCTGATTGGTGCAGGAGGTCTTTGTCGCCACTTCAAGTGTCTGAAAACCAAAACTGCAGGAATCGGTGATTTCAGCCCTTAAAAACCAGAAAGTATCGGTTCTGTACGTCATGCAGGGTCATGTTTGTTGCTAAAGGAAGAACATAAAAGATGAGAAAGTCCTCCTGCAGCGGGCCGACCCTTCCAGGGAAATGTTGATCTCTCCGTGTTGCTCGGCTGGTGATAAATTGATGATAAGAGTTCCTATTTACTGTGAGTCAGAGCAAACAAACAGCGTGTGTTTACCTCACGTTTCGCTGTCCGGAACGCAGCTCAAGTGAGCCGGACTGACTGCAGCAGATTTCTCCTGAATGAGCTCAGAAATATCAACAAGCTGTGATCGATCGTGTAAACCAAACACACACACGCCTCGGCGAGATCGACTCCAGCACAGTGGCCCTCGTCTATCAGGATGCACTCAGACCTGTGCTCAACCTTTCAGCAGGATATCAGATAGCTGAGCGTCTGAGCCACGTGTTAAAACACGGAGGCAAAGACCCGCTCACCGCTTTTCCACTTACTCATCTCACCGCTGGCTCTGACCGCTGTTTGCATTTCCACTTGAGAACAAACAGTCGACTGATTTGTTGACTCGAGCGTCTGCTGCGTCTCACTGGGACGGATCCTCTGGTAGCGGTTAACCACCATCTGCTCACGCTAACGGACCCGTATTTGTCCTGGCACCCTGTCACAGCGGCCCGAGCGGCTAATGACTACCATATAGATGTTTAAATGTGGATGCACCGTCTCCATGTGCAGGCCACACGGAGACCCCGCAGTAAATGTAAAGGATGTAATCTTTGCAAACTGAGTTAAATGGTGGTGGTTGGACACCTTCAGTCACAGCCACAACATGCATCTCGCTTTGAGCAATGATCAATAAACCGAGAGTCTGTCCGTCTCTGCAGCATCCGCACACACGAGCTCATCTGCAGATGTGCCTCAGAACTGTGATGGGTCTTATTGTGGGCTTCACCACATTCATCACTTCGAACGTGTCGCCTTGAATGAGGATCACGGGCGAGCAGGACCACAGCATGAGAGCAGTGCCTCTGCACAGAGCTGAGACACAGGAACAATCAGGTCCAACGACACGTTTGAGCCCACAGATCAGGAAGAGCCATCAAAGAGCAGCGATTTGCACACCAACACTTAAAATCCTTGATTCAGCGCTGCCACAGTCGGACTTCACTAAAACAAGCCGACTGAACCGATCAGAACGCAGAGGTTCTCTCCGGTTCCACGAACCTGGAAGAAGAACAAACTGCAGAGGAAATGAAGAGACTTACGGTCCGCCGGGTTGAGCTTGATGCGGTACGACGTGGCCGCTCTGTGGGGCGTCCACTTGATGCAGAACTTGTCGTGGCCGATGTTGTAGGCCTCGATGTTGGTTACGTTCAGGTAAACTGAAACGAGAGGATCAAATCAATAAACACGGTTCCTGTGTGTTTCCTGAGACCTTCAAAGGCACACCTGTACAGGAGCACACCTGCTAGTGCGACTACATCGTGTTTTAAAAGCACATTTTCAGGTCTCCGTCAGACTGAAGTGTGTGTAACCCTCTCTGCTCTAAAGCCGTAAATCAGCGTATAAAGTCATCACGTGAACGGATTAACACGTCCAGTTCTGAGGGATGAACTCAACCACGAGTCGTTAAGGAAAATCGGAGATCGGAAACATGAGAGCGAAGCTAATGAAGCTAATGAATTAGTTTCTGTTTGTTTTTGTTATGATCTCGTGTGTCTGTGTGAGTCGCTGACCCCGGGAAGAAGTGGATCAAACCAAACTACATGTCAGAGTCTGAATGCCGGGGGATCCTGCAGGGTTACTATTCCCAAAACTGCAACTGGACACGACTCCGGCAGGAATGTGGAAAAACAGCTGAACGAGGAGGCAAAAACAGAAACAGCTGCTGCTTCACCTGCTCCGCACCAGCTGGGGCAGTAAAGGCAGCTCTTATTGGTTGATGGGCTGAGGATAATAAGCACGTTTGACTGTTATCATGGAAAACTGTCTGTGTTAGTGGATAACAGGCCTAAAAACGGGGTTTTCCAGCAGCTTGTTTCTGAATGCGGTTTGTGGACGTACGCGTCGTTCCCTGCCCGGCGAGCGGCGCACTCATGCCGTTGGTGTACTGAGCCAGCACTTTGACATCGTAGGTGGTTCCAGGCTGCAGGTTGGTCAGAGTGTAAGAGCTCACGTCTCCGACGAAGAAGTCGACGGGCTGGTTTGTGCCTGGAAACAGAACAGGGAATAAGACACGCAGGAACAACTGACGAGCGATAAAAATCAGGGGAGCGATCTGCCGATGACGGCTTGGAAACGAGGAAAGTCTTCATGTATAGAGATAAAGGTGATTAATCAGGAGGCCTCTGCTGAGCCCATCACCTGCGGGGGTGTAGATCAGCTTGTATCCCTGGACTGGAGCAGACACGGGGTCCCAGGCCACTCTGAAGCGCGTGTACCACTCATCCGAGATGCGAAGGTTTCTGGGACTCAACATGCCGACTGTGACAGAAGAGACACATTACTTTCAGATGCCAAAGTCGGAGTACGGAAAAACTGCAGTTCCTCCGACGGCCACCGGCTCTAAAAGTGACTCCACCTGCGCAGACATGAACATGTCCACGGCCTCCACGTTTCACAGCTGTGCTCTTTTCCTCTGGCAGCTGGCAGCATCATGATGAATACAGCTCACTGCCTTTAACCTGCATTATGTTTAAAGGCCTCCAGGAGGCGACTGCAAAAAGTCCTCTGCTGTGTAAAAGTCTTAGAAAGCATCCCCGACTCTGCCTTTAATCAGTACTTAGTATTAATCCCTGTCCCTCCCCCCTCAGCAGATGACCCCCCCTCCCTGAGCCTGGTTCTGCTGGAGGTTTCTTCCTGTTAAAAGGGAGTTTTTCCTCCCCACTGTTGCCAAGTGCTGCTCATAGGGGGTCGTTTAGACTGTTGGCTTTACTCTGTAATTACTGTAGGTCTTTACCTTTACAGTATAAAGGTGGCTGTTTGTTGTGATTTGGTGCTATAAATAAAATAAAAATGAAAACACTGTTGACGAGCTTAAGGATTGAATTGATAGTTTCTAATTTTAATAAAACTTAAACAAATATAATCCCATTAAAGTCAGAAAGGAGGATTCTCCTGTTTGCTCATTAGCTTCTGAAGGTCGTTAGCCATGCAGCATCCCTCAGCTTTACAGTGTGATTGACTCCTCACTGTAATTTCATGTTTATAAGGTGAATGCTCATGGTGGGCGGAGCTCAGGTGGACCAATCAGCCAGTGATTCTGACAGTCAGAAACTGCAGACCTTCGTCTGCCAGAAGCCTCGGAGGAGCTTTGCTCACCTGTTCGTCCGTTGCCGTTGAGGGATCCTCCGGGCCCCTCGGCGTAGATGGCCTCCACAGTGATGTTGTACGGGGTGTCTGGGAACAGGTTCTGCAGCATGGCATTGTTTCTGTTTCCTGGAACCACAGTCTGAGGATGCAAACAGCACAGCCAGTGAATTTCAGTAGCAGAAGAAGAAAATCAGTGTCTGCACATCTGTTGCAGCTGATGCATGTAGCTGGTGAGCAGGGCTGACCCAGCACTCCCACTCACAGCTGCCACGCCTGCCTTGTTTATGTATGACTTAGCTTATCTGGGGCTTCTGATACTTTTCCTCTGATCTGTTTTCTGGGAGCAGATCCGAGGCCAAAGCTGCTGTTTGCAGGACGGATATAAAAGATGGTGATAGTTGGACAGTAAAGGCCTGTTATGAAGCCACAAGCTGAGCATTTTTCATGTTCTTTCTGAATAAATTTGGTCTGAGCTTTTAGCCTGAACTGCAGTTCGATAAATGTAAAGAGCTCTTTGAGTTACACGAGCCTTCATTTCCCTCTTTGTGAGGCTTTAATTCTCCAGAGGACCAACTCTCTAATAAACAGGAAGGAATCATTTTTTCAGCCTCGTGAGGCTGAAAATTGCTTCTCAGTTGGATCGCAGAGACACTGCGTACCAACACAAACCTTCTCCATTAGTTACAGATGCTAAATTGATCAATTTGTGTGTGCATAAGTAATGGCAGTGAGCTGTGCGGTCAGTCCCTTTCATCAGCGTCCCCCTGCTGCACTTAGCTGACTCATTCGGGCAGGTGTTACACTAACGAGCAGGAGGGAAGCACAGCTGTCTCCGCTCTCCACCAGCGCTCCAACTTCTTATTCAGAACTATTAATAACGTTATTATGTCTCAAATTATACTGTTTGTTTAAGTGAGCCTGTCGTTAGTCTCCCTTCTCGGTGATTTATAACCTGAATGAGGAGATCCTGAGCTGTGACTTCACTGCGTATTCTGGGGGGGGGTCACAGGGAATGGTGACTGGAGGGGGGCAGTTCATCCAGAACGTTTATCCAAAACAAATCACGTCACTACCTGAGATCAATCTGGGTTTGATTCTGCAGCTCAGGAACAAACTGATGTTCCAGCTCTGCTTCACTGTTCACAGTAAAACTTTGATGTCTGAGCGCGTTGATGAGCTTGAAGTTGCACTCACAAACTGTGTGATGGGGTCTCCGGTCATGGGGGCGTAGGCGATCCTGTACTGCCTCACGGGTCCTTCTGCGTGGTCCCAGCCGATGGTCAGGGTGTTGGTGGTGGCATCAAACACGCGCATGTTCCTGGGACCCGTACGGGGCACTGCAATCAAACCAGCCTTTATTTGTGATTGAAATAGAAACAATGTAGCTGAATAGATCATATTATAGTCATAGGAACTTTCTGGGCTGAACTCGAATGCTGCAGACCATCAAACGTCTGTGGTCTCACGTGCTGATAATCAGCTGATCAAGTGCGTTTGATTAGCAGCGTCGGGTAAAATCATGCTTCCTGTGTTGTGGATCGCAGCCTGTGACTAAACCGCGGTGGGTCTGTGCATCGGGCTGTGAGGTTGTCGTTGCACTTACGCGTTTTGCCGTTGTCCTTCACCGCCGACCCCTCGCCGTCAGCGTACAGCGCGGTGACAGTGACGGAGTAGGGAGTGTCCGGGATCAGGTTGTCCAGGAAAGCGTTGCTAAAACTTCCTGGAACCAGGACCTTTTTGGAGACGAAACCCACGGATCAAAATACAAATCGAGATAATCATCAGGGAGGCTCTGCTTATTCAAACAAGCCTCTTCATGCATTACATAAAGGCCTGGCAGGAATAATGTACATAATGACCTCAGTGCTCATCCTGCATCTCCAAGGTTTTCTGCTGCCAAGTGTCTCAAACACTAACAGAGGGAAGCTAACTGCTAACAAACAGTCTGCCGTAGACGAGCGGCAGCAGATTGTTGCTTGTCACCGGGATTATCACGTCATCTATGCTCAGCTCCTTTATGGACCATAAATCTGTGCCGTTTCATCATGTGGAATACATCATACCCCCCGCTCGGAGGCATTCGTGGTGGAAGCGAATGTGTCAGAGTTTTGGGCCCAAAGGCACGTCGAACCATGAGACAGGTTTCTGGTGATGATGCTGTGGCTAAGATCCCACAACTGGAATCACACACAGACGCCCCGCCGAGGGCGAAGCCCACCAGGAACGTCTCGTGTTGAGGACAATGGATTGGACACAGCCCTTTTAAAACATGAATTATTCTGGAGGTTTAATCACAGTCATTTCCAGCTCTCCAGGGCTGAGATGTACAACAGAGTGATGCAGCCAAAGTTTGCAGTTGTTTTTGGGTAACTGAACCAAACACGCCACTGAGATGGTGTTTCTTGCACAATGCTAACATTGCTAATCCAGCTTTGATCCAGGAAGAGACCAGCATCAACGTGAGTCCTGACAAGTCCAACTCATTTCAACCAACCAAGTGATGCTCAGCAAGAAGACAAAGATTTGGACATCGTGGATTTCCTGTGAGGGTAACCAAAGAAGGCCAGCACTGTGGTGGACTGGTGACTGAGCTGAAGATGGACCACAGGGAACAATAAACCATGCAACACTTTCAATGCCACAGCATCTTCATCCTAATCATCACAGCAGCTTCATCAGAAAACAGCCTTTAGGCCTCAGGAACTCCGACCATCGGTGCTGCCGCTGATGTCAGCCACAGATGTGTCCGGCGTGCTGCGTTTCCAAACTTCAGTCACAGACTTCAGACTTTTTGTGGGAAAAAATCCTCTTTTTTCTCTCTGAGATCGAGACATTTGCACTGGTGCATTAAATCTGTGCTGATGGAGACCTATGAAGAGCTGACATGTCACGATTTCCATATTTAAGTGCATTTCCATAATTACTGCTGTGCAGACATCTGTGCAACATCAGCACTCAAACACAGCAAAAGGGGCCACCTGTTTGAACCGACCCAGTGACAGCAACGCACTGCTTTCATTGTAATCAGATAAAGAGAAGACTGATGAAAAGTTTGGTCGATTAGTCCACATCCACAGTCACAGTGTACACAGAAAAGCCAGATGTGGTGTGATGTGACATTTGCACAAGTAATTCTTGGTTACGCATTTCCATTAATGTCCTACATGAACATTATTTCAGTGCCAAGCTTAAAATAACAAAGTTAAGAACCAACATTTAGAGCCAAGTCAAGAAACATTACTAACACACACACACCCCCCCCAAAGACATGTCCAC
>VOQJ01000705.1:8588-28821 GCA_015052665.1 Apistogramma diplotaenia | reverse complement strand
GTAATCACAAGCATCCTTGTGTTTCTACTGCAGGTCTATATTTAGCCACCAATCAGGGATTAACGTATAAAGAATATTTTGACGGGGAAGGGGTCCTTCCAGACGATCGCTAATGCTAACACCGGCGCTAGCTAGCAACCTGCGGTCATAGCGATCTGAAGTAGAGAAAAAAACAGCTTAAATTCTGAACAGTAAACTCACAGAGACGGTAGAGAGGAGAGCGGCGGAGGCGTGGAAACACATGTCAGCAACAATCCACTTCTGTCACAGCAACAAGAGGTGAGGGTTTTTTTTTTTAAACTTCTGAGCCCCACTCTATTCCAGTAGGTGGCGGTAACGCAGTATTAATCTGGTTTCTTGGTTAAACCCACAAGAAGAAGAAGAAGAAGCCGGAGCACTGTAAAGCAGCTAAACGACGTTTATTGGATCGGATTTAATTTTTTAATTATTTTTCCGATACCGTAATTTAGGTCCGGATCGGACCGATACCGATACTGAATATCGGATCGGCGCATCCCTACCCAGTGATAGGAGTCACTTTATATGTGGGGAGGTCTTATTACTTATTACAATGTATTTATCATATTATAATGGAATTATAAAGCACACACAGTTTTAAACGGTGACATGCACATGAACTGTGTTTTGATTTGCTTGTGAGGATTTTATATTTGATTAAGATGAAACTCTAATGTCTTTTGCATGTAATATTACACTGTCAGACTTCCTGGTGATGGAACTGATGGCCATTTTCACACATGAGAAGGCATCTACCTCACCTCTGTCGCACAGATAACGTGATACTGATAACGTGGACTGTTTAGTGCTGTGTGTCACATATGCAGAAGAATAACTGCGGGAATGATCCTGACCCTATTCCTCCGAGATTGTCTAAACTTAATGCACGAACACAATTTGATTGTGCACAGAAACCAGTTATTACTGGTGCATAATTTTTTGGGAAAATCCGACTGCAAATGATCGCTCACGCTCATGTTTATTCATGAGCTGCGATATGAATTACCGAATTGGTGGACTAAACAAATTGTTTTCACACTGAGTGCGTGCAGCACATGCTGTCTCCCCCAGCATACACTGTCCTTACCAAGATATTAACCAATGTTCTTGTTTTGAAGATATTAGCTAATGTCCTTGTTTTGAGGATATTTCCAATGTTCTTCTTTTGAAAATGTTATTTTTAATGCTGCGCTCCTTATGCGTGGCATAATTCAGCTGTGATTTAAGGAAAATGCGAAGATCTACTGTATCTAACACTAACAGATCTTGGTAGCAAGCTGGGACATCTAGGTGAGCACATGAGTTCATGTGTGGAGCACAGCCTGTATGCTTAAGATGTATATACAAGGGTTTTTTTCTTTTTGTTTCTTTTTTTTTAACCACATCAGACAGAGTGCTGGCCTCTCAGGTAACACTGGCAAGCTTAGTTAGCAAGGTGCATCCACAGGCTGCTAAGTGTTGCACGTAAGTAAAATACTTAAGCTATAGTTGTTGCCAGCATCTACATTAAAAATGTTCCCAAATGCACTGTAAAAATGGTCCAGAGACCACTTCATGTCTTTAATTTGCTGAGGCAAGCCTAGCAGTTGACAGCCTACTCGGCACTCATAACCAAGAAGTTAAGCTTCAGTAAATTAGTAAGTTATTTTAAAATGTTTTACCCCTGAACAATAAAGAATCGACACCACGAAGCATTTTGATAAATTGTTTCATCATCATATTCAGTGGTTTTCTCCTTTGCGCAGACCACAAGCCGCAGTGATGCCTAACGGATAAAAGTGCTCATGATTTCACAGCTTCGCTGTAAAACCGCACACTGACTTTTCTAAATAGATACAGTACAAGTTTAGACACCCTCACTTATTCATGTAACTGGTACTTTATATTTTTGAGTCAGGATGATTTGTCTTCAGGCAGGATCACAATGAGCTCAGCTTTAAAGCTGTTGACTCATCTTCTACCCATTCCATGCTCCATCAGCTGCTCAGTGCTTTTACCTGTGGTGTGACTCATGCTCCTCAGCCATATGTCTCCTTTGCCTGTATCTGAGGCTTGGACACAGTTTTAAGAATACACTTGCTACAGTTCAGTACAGCACATCCTTGTCTCCCATCTGAGCAGCACTAAAAATGAACTTCCACTCTGCATTTTTAGATTTTTTTTTTTAACTGCTGCTAAAAATACTGTGTGGGCTTCCTCTGGTGATTGTTTCTTCTTTAAATGTTGACAGTCCTGCTCTGCAGCTGTCAGTCAGAGAGGAAGTCTGGTGAGATGTGCGCTGGAAAAATACTGCGGTAAGCGTAGTCATAGAGCACTGAGCGTGACACTTCTGTGTTTTATAAAAGTGGTTAAAGCACACTTATTTCCTCTTTCAGTATGAGAGGTAATGCATATGACACTAGTTTGTTATGGCTGGGAGTGATGTCTGCTGTTTCTATCAGGCTGCATTTGGATGCTGTTTCTCTCTGTCATGAGCTTTCCATCTGTCGTAGCTTTAGTGTTTTCTCCACTGAGTGGATGGAGGCAGCCACGGGACAAACCTGCAGAGCACCTTTTAAATGTTGTTCTTAACCTTCCACTTAAGGTGTGAAATGAAGAACAGGAAACACTGTGCATATGTTTGGGAGTGGAGTCTCCTTCTATGCACAGCACATAAAATGAGATGGAGCAATATTTTTATTTTGTGCACTATGCATCTTTATGAACCGCGTAACCATTTAAGTCGTTTTTTCTTACAAGTTTAAAAATGAATATTGGACTTTCAGACTAGTTTGCACAACTACCCCGGATCCTGCTAGAGTGAGCGTGTTTGCCTACCTCTGCACTTGTACTTGTGCATCCTTGTGTGTGCACATGTACGTGCGTATGCTGCAGGTGTCTGTTTGCCTGCATCCATGCATGTGCGAAGCAGGATTGGAGCCCTCCATTAAGCTGTGTTTACAGTGTGTAGGGTCACAGGCACGCTCTGCTTGGTGTGGCCTGCCGTCATCAATCACAGGATGACTTCCCCTGTGAGTCCTGACGTCTGGCAGGCAGATCGTACACCAGGACTTCTGGGATATTGCGCTGTTTTGTTCATCACATTCCTGTCCTCCGAGGTGCTTGTGATTTCCAGTTGTGCGGTCAGTGTCTTGCAGATTTGTCATACAATGTACTTGTATTAGTCACGTTGTTGTGAAATCAGAGAGTACGCTCATGACCTAAGATGGACATTCTTGAGAACGAGGAATCTTTTCATTCTGTCACGTGAGCTTAAGATCTGATGCCTTGTGTAACTCTCGTCCTCATCAGTTCAAATTTCTGATAGAAAAACCAGCCAGTAGTGGCTCCTGAGTTCTTGTGACACCTAATTCATCTAACATGTAATCTGGTCTTTGTAACTAAAGTCACATGTTTCTAATAAAGACGTATCGGAGGCAAACTAGCCAAAAGTCTAATGAAGTGACCCAGATTCTAACTTTACTACAGACAGACACAATTCAGAGTGAGCTCAAAAATCTCTAATGCATAAAAAAAAGTCTTTTTTTGTTAATAATGATTTCCTTTTACCCAGGAAATAAAAGTTTCTTTTCATATGAGAAGCAAACTCTCTTTCAGGCTCCGTGAGCACACATCCACGTGCTACATTAAGCAGACTTTCTTTAACTCTGTCACTGGCTGTCATATGTATTGCTGGAGACACGTGCGACCGAGCCGGCTACAGAGGAGAGGCGAGTGATTGTGCTCTGTTGTTATAATTTTGGCCAAGCCATCACGTGGCAGCCAAGCTTCTCTAAGCAGTTAGACAAATCCTATGTTTTTTTAGCTGCTGTGGCATTTCTATATTGTCTGGCTTTGTCTGGCTCGCAGCATCAACAAGATCGATTCTAATGAAGTGTTTGCTCTCACAGAAACCTTACAACTACACTGAATGGTGACACTATAAAGAACTTCACAGTCCGAAATATGCAGCTGAATTAAATGATCACGAGTGACTTTACCTTTACTTTGTAGGCAAATGTTCTCTGTTTCCCGCTTGTGTCACACTTTTTCAACTTTCACTGCAGCTCCGTGTTTAGTTAAGGAGTGTTTGCACACAAGTCTGTTGTCTTCCAGGCAAACTACAGGTGACTGCAGCAGTCTGCTAGCAGCCAAAGCAGTCACGAGGATGTTTCTGGTAAAGAACCCTCTTTCTGGCTGATTCTACCGAGCGATAGCCAGAAACCTCACGCAACCCAGCCCATCTGTACAGAGGTTTCCAGCTGGGTCGCCAATTAGAAAATGTAGTTCAAACTGCCTTGAAAGAAATGAGATCAAATTCATCGTTTACTTGTGAGACAAGAATACAAGCATTTTACTGCTGCTGCTGCTGATGTTGTATTTTTTGCACATAATCTTCTCATAAACTCAAACACAGGACTAATCAGATCTTTGACCTGCTGGCTTTGTGTTTGCAGTTTATCTAGAGTGTAACAGGAGATCTCCAAAGTCACTTACTAGCAATGCCTCCATAGCTGTAAAATCACTTTTAAAGGAACAATGTCGGCCCACTCGAGGTGCTGCAAACACAGTAAAATGTCCACCATGGAAAGCTGAACTCGTCATGTGGAGAGCACAATTTCCCTGCAGAGCCCGGATCGACCGTCAGGAGCTACAGAGCTACAGCATCATCATCATCATCATTATCATTGTGAGGCAAAAGAGCAGAAGTTAAGGTTAAACATTCTGTAGATTTGAGTCAAGAGAACTACTAACTGACCCTTTAGAAACACAGTGACTTAAATGAGCTGTGGTTAACCCAGCGGGTTGTGTTATAACTGTGTGTTTGTCTGATCCCCTTCTATCTGTAAATGTGAAGAGCTGTTTCTGTCAGAGCTGACCTAGATGAAAACCGCAAATGGACATTAAGTGGCTCCTTCGTGGAAGTAGGTTGCAGTGTTTCACAGAGAAGAACTTTTGCATCAGCAGTAACACCACAGGGACTTTGCTATATTTATGGTGGTGCAAAGACGTACTTGTCTTGTCCTGTGCCTATTCTGCCACATACATATCGGGAGCATAAAGCAGGACTGCTGGTGGCATGTCAGAGCAGCACAGTTTCTCTGGATTTATGTTTGAACCAAATGCAGCGGTGACACTCGCCAGAGAAGCTGGAGTTTGGCTGAAAGTTGTGCTTTTACTCCGTGTTGTCGCTCACAGCCATGCCAGCAGTACATTTACGAGCATTTCAGGGACCACCTGTGAGGAAGCCGTTTCAGCGAGAGCCACTGTTGTGTCTCCTGGCTCTCGACTGTTTAAAATAAGCTGACCCCGACTGTCCACAAGTGGCAGAAAGGGAGTGAAGAAAAAAAATGTATATTTAGTAATGTGAGGCTATAATTCAAACAGAGCCTTTCTGGTTGTTTAAAACTCCGTGATAGATGAAGAGGGACTGAATTTCTTTTAACACGGCTGCGTCCCAAAGGGACAGCAGATGGAGGTTTCAGGTTTAACTTTGAACAGTAGATTTCCCCTTTCCTTTACTCTCTCATCTACGAGAAACGGAGGGAATTCGTCCTAACACAACACAGCTGTGCTATCGTAGCTGTGGAAGAGGCTGAAGTGAAGGAGCAGAGTTTGGCACGTGAACTTGGAGTGATCGCCATGTGGCTCGTGCACTCCATCAAGTCGAAGCACTGTTGGCAGGCCTAATGGCAGCTTATTTTCACTGGCCTGAGTGCACAAAGCGAGGAGAGGGAGAGGTGGGGGAAAGAAAAGGAAAATAGCAGTGATGAGCAGAACAAAGGGAAGAAAAGAACAAGCAGAGAGAGAGAAATGAAAAAGCAAATGATAATAAAAAAGGTAGAAAAAAAATACTGCTGAGAAATAGAGTGGGGGGGGCTCAGTATCTCTGGGTAGAGCTTGTTCACCCGCAGAGCCAGCCGAGGTGCGCCTGAGCAGCCCAGCCCTCTGATTGGCGGAGCGCAATGCAGCTCTTTCCCCTCCCCCCGAAAGAAAGAGGTGCAGCAGGAACGTCAGACCCAGACAGCACAAGACTTGACTACTGAAGCAACGTTTTTCCTAAAGCCCTACCTAGGATGCAGGCAGCTGAGTATCCAGGGACAGACTAGATGCCAGATCCTGCTTCTCTTACAGCAGAGTAGCAGCCGGGCTAAGGGATCCATCGAATAGACTAGATTGGAGATACATTTGAAAGATTTATCAGCCAGAAAAGGCAAAGCTGACACCTTGTGCACGGAATTCACCGCATTGAGGAGGACAGCCACCGGTCACCATGGGCAGGCAGGGGAACGATACCTCTCCTCCGGCTCCTGGGATGCGCATCCAGTGTTCCCAGAGCAAAATTAGCCTGTCTGCATCATTTGAAGCGCTGGCTGTCTACTTCCCCTGCATGAACTCCTTTGATGAGGAGGATGGAGGTAAGATGACAGGCGGGGAAATGTCACTGCGGAAGCTTCCGGCTGGGGGGTAAACAGTGCGGCTTAAAGTGAAAGATGGCAGTGAGCGGGGAGGCAGATTTAGGATTTAGAGGGAAGATGCAGCGATGCTGGCAGGGTTAAAGAGTTTAATGACCATGTAGCTCAGTGAGTGCAATATTCTATAAGGCAACGCGAGGTGTTGATGCAATGACATGAAACTTCATGTGCGATTTTATTTTATCATCCAGGTTATCAGTTAGCTGTGCAGCAGACTCACTTCTGCATCTGTTGTTGTTGCTGCCACTAATGGATGATTAGAGGAACCAGTCTGTTTGCTTATTAACGCCATCACACTGGTCTAAAAAAATCCCCCAGATGACTGTGACTCGGTGCTTCTGTGGCTGAAAACTGTTTGTATTTGAAATGAATCACTCTGTATTATTTTGTGGGCAGCAGTGCTTTTCTTTTTTTAAAGCTTAGAATCACAACATTGTTCTGACTGTCACTTCAAATTCCCAAAAGGTAGTGTAACGCCTACTGTGTGTATTTATAGTTATGCCTCACAATCACTTCTTGTTCTATTTGCAGTTGTGTTTACAAAGGAAGATTTGCAGTGCACCGGATTTGGTCTTCTATACCTCTGCTCGGCACATATTTTTGCCACACTACCTGCCACACTAGCTTTTTTTAGCTACAATTTCACACTCACTTAAACTCACACTTCCGGTGCTGGCAGCCGAGCGGCTTCGCCAGACTCGTTGTCTTTTCCTGACTGGCAGGGTTGCAATCTGAGGGCAGTGAACTTATGGCGACGAGGCAGTTTGTCTCATTTTGAGGCAGCTGCTGCTTCACGCTTGTTAGATAGTTTGTAAAAGTAGCCCAATCTTCAAAGCTATCCAAGTCTGTGTTCTTTTCCAAGCTTTTTAATGCACTTACGTTTATGAAAACCACTGACTGACCTACAGTATTGATGTGAACTGTACTGGAACAGAATTTAAAGTCATTTTGCTCTAAGATCACGTATCCACTGATGTGGTTAGAAAGCAGCATAAATGCTAGAATATGCCTCCCATAACTAGTGTCAAAAGGCAGGAGAATTAATATTAAAAATCTTTTATTCTGTCATTGTTCATTGATAAAGTCTGACTGGCCACTGAATGGCAGTGGAGGTCCGCTGCACACGTCAGAGACGACCTTTATGGCCGCTTCTTTTATTGTAAAAAAAAAAAGAAAAGTGAAGAGCCGGAAGAGGAGGCGGAGGCCGGAGGAATAGCTGAGATTTCAAGGCTGAAGAGCTTCATGCCTGTTTTATGTCTGTGTGAGACGCAGAATGATCTTTTTACCTTCAGTTCCTCCTCTGCTAAAAGCAACCAAAGGCAGAGGAAGGAGAGTAAAGGCTGCAGGGCCAATGATGATAACTGGATTAGGACTGCTGGAGTCTAGAAATGAGTCATCTGCACAAACTTGCAAATTATTAGAGGAAAATTACATAAGGTCTATGGATAGCTGATTTTTGCACCCTGTAGTGATGAACTGAACCTCTGCGTTATTGCTTTCATCGGGCTTTGCGGTGATTTTCCGACCTCTGGGAAATAACACAATAAGAAAAAAGCTCCTGCACCTACCAAAAGGCACTGAAACATTTAGTGATGCTTGGATTGTAACGCACAATTAACATATTTAAAAAGGGACCCAACATACCTGTTTAACACAGCTGAATGTGTAAATAGGTTATAACTGATTTCATTTTAATCTCCTAAACAGCTTCTCTCTGTATCCTGATGACTCGCTCGAAGTAAAGGGCAGCTTTTGCTAACATCTTTCTAAATGAGATATTAAAATGATTGTCTGTGTGTGTGTGTGTGTGTGTGCGCGCGCACGTGTCAAGCGGCAGAGCTTTCATACTATACTTTTGTGTAGATATGTGTCTGTCAGCCACAGGCGCACCTACATGGTACCACATGCACGCAGTCAGGTGGAGATGAGCAGCAGGAGGCTTAATGGGGGGAGTCAGCTGTCTTCTTGGATCAGTTAAGATGGTGGGGGCACTGGATGTTTGTAGGTGAATTTGCTCCCAGAAGACCCCCACAGGCAGTCGGTAGCGCAGAGGCGCAGAGGGCTGTACTTTGTGTTCCTAACAGATACGCAAAGGGCTTTAAGTATGTCGAGCTTTTTAAAGGGGCAGCTACACCCGGGTGTAGAAATGAATGGGAATTCAGTGAGGTGCGCTTTGTTTCCTCCTGCAGAACGATTTCTATACGAGCCCGTGAAAGCATTCGTATGCGTCTCGCTGTATGACTCACGTCCCAGTTCGCTGACTGACGGTCTTCTCTCTCCCTCTCTGTCATTTGCATCGTGTGTAACTCCGTGTGCAGAAGCGGGAGGTAAAAAGTTGCGCAGCACCATACAGAGGAGTACAGAGACGGGCCTGGCGGTGGAGATGAGGAGCAGGATGACTCGGCAGGCCAGCAGGGAGTCCACAGACGGCAGCATGAACAGCTACAGCTCCGAGGGAAAGTAAGGAGACGCGCTCACACGCTGTGCTGATCAGCTTGTATATACACAGCGAACAATCCAAAATTTAATTTGATATCTCATATCAGGTCCTGACGTTTATTTGGGTACAGCCACTCACTCGTCTAAAATTCTTATTTTACATCTGTCGTAACCATGGTGTTTTTCTTAATGTTTCAGCCTCATCTTCCCTGGTGTGAGGCTCTCCTCAGATGCCCAGTTCAGCGACTTCCTGGATGGCCTCGGCCCTGCTCAGCTGGTGGGACGACAGACATTGGCTACTCCACCTATGGGTGAGAACAGCTATTCTTTTTTTTTTTCTCAAAATCTTTCACTTTGAGGTGATGGGAGCTTCAGGCAAGTTCACATCTTTGGTTTTGCTGCTCGTTTAGGCGACATCCAGATTGGCATGGTGGAGAAGAAAGGCGCGCTGGAGGTGGAGGTCATCAGAGCCCGTGGCCTTGTGGGAAAACCAGGTTCTAAGGCACTGCCAGGTAATCTGAGCTAGTAAATTTGCACATGTTTTAGATATTCACAGAGTGAGTAAAGGTAATGATGACTTGAAAATGTAACCCCTCCTTTACTCTTTCTTCATTCCCAGCACCGTATGTAAAGGTCTACCTTTTGGAAAATGGAGTCTGCATAGCCAAAAAGAAAACTAAAGTAGCAAGAAAAACCTTGGATCCTCTTTACCAGCAGCAACTGCCGTTTGAGGAGAGTCCAGGAGGGAAGGTTTTACAGGTGAGAAAAGGATTCCCTGGCTGATCAGTGGCAGCCCACACGAGCTGCTGCCCTTCTGCACATCCCCACCTTCATGCATGCACATGAACAGGCAGCGTGATGTTCTTCCTCTGTGGACAAATGTCCACACAGAAGGGCTCAGAAGTGCCAGGGCAGAGCCATACGACCTCATACAGATAAACGTCTTTTGACTCTACTGTTGACTAAACTGAAGCAACTTAATTTGTCGTTCTAAACTCGTCCCATTCTTTGATTCACGAGTTTCTTTTCTTCTTTGCAGGTCATCGTATGGGGTGACTATGGCCGTATGGACCATAAATCATTCATGGGAGCAGTTCAGATACTGTTAGACGAGCTGGACCTGTCCAACATGGTGATTGGCTGGTACAAGCTCTTTCCTCCTTCCTCACTGGTGGACCCCACTCTGGCCCCACTGACAAGAAGAGCTTCCCAATCCTCGCTGGACAGTTTCTCTCGATCATAGCAGCGTGTGGACTGATAGCGTTGTTGTAGCAGCCAGTGTTGCGATTACAGGTCATGCCCCCCGGTTACACTGCATGCTTGATGTTGTGTCTTCTGAGCCTGTTTCTAGGGGTGCAAACATGATCCTGTGTTTTGAGCAAAAACGTTGCGCACATTGTGCACGTGGCGAAGCGTGTCGCAAGCGCCTGGCAGCAGGGATTGTCGGGTGTTGTTGTTGTCTGGAGGAAGCCGGAATGAACTCCTTAGCACGAGGAATCCGTCAGTTCCCGGTTTTCATCCGATTCGAAGCCATGGGGGTCAACACTGGGAACCGCTAAATGAGTTCTACAGAAGCCCCTTTCGAATGAAAAATCAGTGTGTTGCTTTGATTTTTTTTTCTTTTTTTCTTTACATTTGTTTTCCTTTTTTTTTTCTTTAAATGTCACTGTACTTGTATCTGAAGGGGGGTGACAGTGTTTCTAACCAGATGCTTGGTCACGCCACGCCAACAGACCTAGCTGTGTAGATGGAGTTTTGGAGACCATCACTTTGGGTGAGGTGTGTCCCAGCTTGTAACCACACTCCCACAACCCCCCCCCCCCCCAAAAAAAAGAAAAGCCCTGCATTATTCTACATATATGTATCCAATCAACCCACAGTGGTAAAGCACCATTACAGATGAATCAGAGGCAACAGTAAAGTGGCTACCATCAGCACTCCAAAAAGAAAAAATACTATAACAATCCCAAACTCCATGAAAAGATGTACAATCCTACCATAATTCTCTCTCTGTTGATATATTGTATGAAAATTTAATTAGATTTTCTTTCCCTTTTTTAGTTTGTTTGCATGGACACAAATTTAGCTGACTAAAAAAATAAAAAAGAAGAAAAGAAAATTATTTTCTTGAGGCTGTAACTTGCAAAAATAAAAAAAGATGAAAAACAAAAACAAACGAATCAGCCATTTTCAACAATTTATATTATTTTTAAAGAAGATTTTCACTAGTGCATGGTTTTCAAGGGAGTGAATGCAACATCGTGATGACAAAAAAAAGACATTGTTTATCATTCTTTAGACCATTCACGAGTCTGTGTTTTGCAGACCTGCAGAAAAGGGAAACTTTAAAGAGTTATTTAACAGAAAATGTTTATGTGACAAAAAGTGATAATGAAAATAAATGTAAATTATTTATTTCATTGTAAAAGGCTAATGCCTTATAAAGATAAAGAAAATGTGCAAATTGTACATGTTTCTCTTTTTCTTCCTTGTCCCAGGGTACTTCTCATCGTACTTCTCATTGCTACCATCGTTCAGTCCCCTGATATCGTCCAGGTTTTAGGACTGTTGGTTACTTTACAGTACTGTATTCTTTCAGTATGTTCATTTTTTCCTCTTTTTTAAATTTATTTTTTGGATTTGGATTCGTTTAACAAGCATGTTGAAAAGGGTTTTCTGCAACATGGCTTGGGCACACCTTACAGTAACTCAGCATGTTTTGATAAAGATGATATTTGGAATTTTTGCAGTTTCTTGTACAGTGCATGTCAATTACTTTTCTCCCTCACCTTAAATTGAGCTCTCTGGCAAATTAGTTCTCGGTCTTCCTGGGCCACTTATTGAAGTTTTAACGAGACATTCCACCCCCAAAGTCACATTTTCTTTCAGGTTTTGGAGGAAAAAAAACAACAAAACGAAACAAACAAAAAAAACAAAGACAAGGAAAATATTTTATATTTAATGGAGGCTGGAGAAACAGTTGTGATTGCAAGTGTATTTTATTTCAGTATTGTTGACGAACATGCAAAAATAATCTGTACTGGTACAGCAAGAGGTCTATACCGAATCAAGGGTCGGCAAACATGCACAAGACGTGTGCTGCTGTGGTTCAATTTTTTTAGGCACTGTTTGTGAAGATGAGCTAATCACAAGTTGAACTAATAAGGGATATTGCCACAGAAAATGTTTTTTTTTTCTCTTGTTTTAATGAAAATGAAATTACTTTACTATATTTTTGTTAGTTTTATTTAAAAGCCAAGACCAGTTTATTTTTTATTTTCTATTTTTAGTAATTAAAATTGCTTCTCGTGTCTGGGAAGTACATGAATCTTATAGTTGCAGTATGTCTGAATGAAACTGAATTGAGGCATTGTTCCTTTTCCACATGAAGATAATGCATTTTAACGTCAGAGAAAAACCTCGTCGCTTTAACGAGCTACAGTAAAGTATATTTTCATTTTAATTTTCATTGTACATACCTTTAGATGTCAGAATTTGAATAAACGAGCTATCACAAATAAACCGATAGATTCTTTTGGGAGAGGAAAAATGCCTCATGATGACAAAGACATGTTATTTATCCTTTTGAATGCCTTTTAATTTTCTCTTTTTGGTGCAATGTGTTAATGCCAAGGCTATGTCTTGGTTAAGTATGGTTGAGTACAGAGATTTATGTAAGTTATTTTTCAAATTAAAAATAAAAAAATGATATTACACTGATGTCAAGAGTTGGGTGGTGATCAAATTAACACGCACGCACACAAACAAGTAAAATGCTTCCTATTTGCTTATGATAGCAGTAATGTCATAAAAGTACTGGCTGCAGGAAGTAGTACCATTACTCTTTAACGCTATAGAGCAGTGGTTCTCAAAGTCGAGTGCTGCGGCCCCCTTAAAAACCAAAAAATTCACAAAGACATATATCAGGCAATTAGTAATGGAGTAAAGAAACACTAGAGTTTCACTTATTAAAACTGAAGCCCAACACATTAAAAATGCTCCGAGGATACGTGAAATAGTCGCTTAAATGACTGGATGAGACCTCATTCCCCACACTCAATTATCCAGGTAGGTCAGTAATCTAAAAAAAAATCAAAATCATCCCACTCAGAGCTGATACGAGTGCGACCATAAACCAAAATGGGTTTTTTTTGCAGCAGGCTGTAAATATGCTTTTTACGTTAGCCATCTCAACATGGCAGTCTGTGGGACTGACTCCCCCTCAGAGCCACTGCCCAGTGGACATTGGAGGAACTGCAGCTTCTTCCTTCAGGAGGTTTTCCCTGTAAAGTTTACCTACGTTGTTTTTCCAAATAAAATAAAAACGTTCTGATATAAAGTCAGATACCACACGATGGATCACCTGTTTCACCACAGCCACACAATTTTCTTACAACCAAAAGCATCACATGCGTGTTTTTAGCTCAGCACCTTCTTTGCAATAGAGTGAAGCCAGAAACTTCCGGGAACTAGTACCAGCAGTTGGGAAATACACATTTCTCCTTGTGATTGTATCACATCAAATCTTGCTGACAGCTCTTGAGTAATGTGCCCATGAGGTCACGTGAGAAACGCTGTTGAATATTAGGCTTTTCTGAGGTCACCTACTCCTATTAAAAGTATTTTTCCCCTGCAATATGAATATGTTAGAGGAAATACACACAATAATCAGTACTTGATATATTCATACATTTGTGGGATGCGGCCTTGCATGAAACAGATCAGGAGCATGATTATTATATACAAAGCACGTCTGAGTTCCACAGACCACACAGTCATTCTGTAATTCACATCCTATTTACTTCTGCTTGTGGTTGGAAAATAGGGATGACTGTGAAATGACTAATGACTGAGGTTTGAGTGGACGGGATTCTTCCTCTTTCTGCCATATTTAAGGCGACTGCACTCTGCGTGCATTAGAAGAGTTTCTGAGACTTAGACACGAGGCTGGTCTCTGTATAACTTAGATGTATTTTTGGGCATGCTGTGGTTTTTAATTATGTTCTCATAACGTGCCCTATTTTTCCCATTTTTCTTTTGCTTTCCATCATCTACTTTAACATCCATGATGCTACTCTCGTGGACTACAGTAAAACAAAGCCTTAAGGATGTGGCTTTTCTAACAGTGGATGTGTTCACCACTGGTAAACGGGATGGCTTCAGAAGAACCAGCCTTCTGCTCCTCACCTGCATCGTCTCCAGCCTCCTGCTCAGCTCCCTGCTCCTCCTCTACCTCCTCTTCACTCTGGACTATGAGCTAGCAGTGGCTGGAGGGATTGCTGCCTGCTTTGGGACACTGCTGACTGTTGCCCTCTTCCTGTCAAAGAGAGTAAGGTGTTTAGGAGCTCTTTTTGTTATCTCTATTTTCATGAAAAAGAGTAGGAACCTGCTGTTAACTGCTGGGACCAGTGTAGTGGTTTTCAAAAACGTCCGCAACACTCTGGAGAACCTCTCGCTGCTGGTCAGGAGTATGATTTGCAACCTGAAGGCCAAAAAGGCTTCCGTCATTGCTCCATTCACGAACTATGTTCAGATGTTGAGGTGGATAGGAGACGTGCTCAAAGGGGTTACAAACCTGGGAGTAGTTAAACTTGATTCCCAGCTCAATGTTTCACCCAGGCTGGAATCGGAAGAGCTCAGGTGGAGGCTGGCCGAAGCCGAGCAGAGGCTCAACGAGACTGTAAAATACGCGCAGGCCCTCATGAACACAGTCTCCTCGGTGTCCGACAGGATGTTCCCTGCCATCAGCTTCCTCGTGCTCATGATGTTTATAGCCCTGCACATCAAGAAATACTGCAAAGACACAAAATACAAAAACAGGTTCATCAGCAGCAGGTTTGTTCATTTTGACGAGAAGCAGAAGGCGGAAGGAAAACCCCACGTCCTGCCCCTCACGCCGCAGGAGGAGAAGCTGTACACCTTCATTCCCTCGGCCCGTCCCACAGCAAGAGAGGGGAAAGCCGTGGTGAAGTTCGGAATTCCGATTGCCACCCATTTTGCAGCTTGGGTCATATTTATAACTGTGGACGCTTTGCTGTACTGTTTTGTTGACATTGTAACAACAAGGTTATCGGAGCTGGAGCCGTTTCACATCCCCTTGTTAATGAGCATCAAAGTAAGTACAGCATGCTTTTTGTTTATGTTTTTATGTTGTCCTCAGCCGCAGGAGACTCATTCATTTATCCTTGCAGGGGATTGCAACGTTAATCGGAGTTCCTCTTGGGCAGGAGAACCATGAAAAGGACTTTTCCTACTCTGTGACTCTCTTTGAGAAGCAGTGCCTCCCCAAACCCAAACTGCTGCTGTATAACTCTGCGGTTCCACTGACTGCCATCCTGCTCACCCTGCTCATTATGGCTCTGATGGCAACCAAAGTCTCCCAGCTCAGGCTGGTGGTCTGTGAACAGTTCTTCCCCACCGCTGCAGAGGTGAGAGTGGAGTACCTGCATTCCAAAATCCTGAGGAAGAGATTCAGAAAGAGAAAGGAGACAAATGTCTGTCCCCTCAGGTCGCTTATTACCAAGGTGCGCTGTAACTTATTGCTTGAGAATAACACTGTGTGTGCAAACAGCTGAATCTCTAATATGTCGTTTTCTGTTCTTCTTCATCAGCCACATTTCTGGTGCCCACTGCTGTTCCATCCCAAAGAGAGTCCACAAAGTATCCTATGAGGAAAATCCTTATGCTGAGTGACCCTTCTGCCACACAGACCCTCGAATGATGGCAGGGTTAGTCTTTTGGTTGGTCCTACTAGTCTGGTCCAGACTTACGGATAAACCTGGATAACAGTGAGAACTTCTGAGCTGAAAATCGACATTTTCACCGTGGCTGGATTAACATCGGAGTCCGTTGCAAACCGGTTGCATCACAGCACCTGTGCCAGAGGGCCCATGGTTCAGCAACCTACTGATGCACATCTAACCTAATCAATGCAGTGATTGCATTGTTTTAAGCACAGAAGGCAGAGTCTGTGTGAGCTAATGTAGGAACTGCTTGCAGAATATTTTAAGTAAAGCTGAAATAGCTCAACAACCGCCGAATAGATCACTACAAAACGGGTAACAAGAAGAATCAGGTGAGCGGCTGACTTTGTCTCCAGCACCATCACTACATCAGTGATTGGTACAGTGGGTACAGATGTTATCCACATCTGGCTTTAATTCTACTGCTGTTTTAAGACCAAACGCAGATTACATGTAGCAGTTTGTGTTATTGCTAATTGTTCCAGCACAAAGATGGTGCATCTTGCACATTATACATTAGCATGTAAGCACTGTCATGAGTACGCAGCCGGCTGTCTTCTTGTGGGCTTCTGTGAACCGTTTTTCTGCAACTGTTATATATTCTATTAAATATTTATTAATAATAAACATGGGTCCTCACCTATAATCCACCACCTGTGCTGTGTCATTGATATTCAGAAAACCACAGCAGTTCACTAAGATTCATGACATCACATGAGAGCTCAGTCTATTAATTGATAATTGTGGTAACCATGGAGAATGCCTTGTGGAGGCAACACTTTCATATTGATAGCGACTTACCAATTAAATACCATAAACTAAGAGGTAATGACTTCATTCAGTTGAGCTTCAGTGAGCTCAAGGCAACAAGAATTTTTTTTATCTTACTTACATATTACATCATGTTCATTACATAAAAAGGCAGGATGACAAATTGTGTTATGAATCAACCCCAAACTACAGTACGAGCAATTTGCAACTATTGATTTGTGGTGGTTGCAGTTACTTGTGTTATGAATAAGCATCTAACTATATTTGTTAGATAAAAGCTGGAATAAAGCTGAGCGTGAGAGACAGTACGGTGAGCTCACAGGCTTCGTGTTTTACCTCCGTGTGTGAAGCAGAATGTAGAACAGAGATATTTGCTTACATAATCTAAGACAGATGTCCTCTGCATGTGCAGCGAGCAACACTGTCCTCTTCCCACTTAGCCATTGTCACTGTTCATTAACATCTCGCAGGTGCTGTGTCTTCACTTAGCATAGGGATAGGTCACAGCCTGCTGACTTATAATGCAGACTGTGGCAGGTGAGAAATGTAGTGATGGGTGAATAGTGAAAGGTCAAAGGTGCTGTTAATGTGTATGTTTCAGTTTAGCAGCACAGGTACAAATATCAGTGTCCTGTTGTCTTATTGGTATTTACATAGTGTGACCCTCAGATTAATACTTTGTAAGAAATGTGTGTGATCTGCCTTAATGCTACCGTTGCTTTAACAGCATATGACAGAGCTGTTCAGTAGTATCAAATTTCACTGAATAATTTTTATAATAATGTTCATTTCTACTTGTTTTATTTCCACCACCTCCTAAATCCCATCCCATACACCACGTGGTCAGCATATGCACACTTGTATCATTTCAGATGCACCTTTTAGTACATTCATCTCACTTCAGCTGCATTGCCAGTTGAAGAAGGATCACAACTGAGGCAGCCTTGTTTGAGATTAACAGATTTCATAAGTATATAATATATATGCCCCTTTACCTTCAGAAATGCCTTAATGCTTCGTGACACAGACTGAACAAGCTGCTGGAAACATATTAACATGACAGCACAGTTGCTGCACATCCATATTGCAAATCTCCTGTTCCACCACATCCCAAAGGTGCTCTGTTGGACTGAGATCTGGTGACTGTGCAGGCCATCTGAGCAGAGTGAACTCATTTTCATGTTCAAGAAACCAGTGTGAGATGATAAGAGCTTCATGACACTGTAAGGTGCGGGGCTGGAAGCAGCTATCAGAAGGTACACTGTGATCTGCAACAATACTCACATAGGATTTACCAAGGGGCCCAAAGTAAATATTTCTCACCTTATTACACTTGAACCATTGAGACGAGGCCGGATGGATCCGTGCTTTCATGTTATTATTTGTCGTTAACTGCTTTTAAATGGAGCCAGGGCATCATTTTAAAGAGACTCACTATTCACTGTACAATACCCCGCCAGCCCCCAACCATCCTTCGCACGGTTTGAGAAAAGAGGAAGGAAGTGTTCCAGCTTAAGGATGAGTAGGCATTCTGTGACTCACACGCTACCACTGACCCGTGTGGCAACCTGATAAGCTCACACTATGTCTCAACTGGCCCTGTGGCATAATACCACGCCAGCATGCCAGCCCCAATGGGAAGTTGCCACATGATGCTTGATGACAGCCGCAGACCTTTTTTTCTTTTACCACAGGAATGCAGTCCCTACATGGGCATAGATGGAGTGTATAATGATGTGAGAGGCTGCTGAATATGCAAGCACAGAGTCAGTCTGGGTCAGCGGAGTAAATCTTAATACTGCATGCATGTCAGTGTATTTTAATGAATATTTCATCAAAGGAAAGGATGCTATTGGGTGAGAGACAGTTCTGTTACCACTGGCAACAAGCATTTAGGAAAATGGGGGTAAAAAATGTAAAAGCATGCCGTGAAGAAGAAGACTCGGGTGCATTTACCTTCTCAAAGCCCCTTCATCACCACACACGTGCACAAAACCTATTCTCACGTCTTACAGCGAGTTACTTTATTACATAATAAGAGAGAAAAGTATAATTTTCAGCAGCCGAGTTGGTTTTATTGACCTGTGCACCAAGCAGAGCTGACTGCACACATGGCTGTACGCAACACGGGGTCATCCTCCAGTAGAACACCCAGGTGTTGATCACCGCTATTGCACACAGTTCTTTTAAATGACAGCATGACTTGCAGAAATTCAACATATTATAGTTGTCAGATGTCTAAGATGTAAAAAGCACTCAGATGAAGGTGCTCTGTGAGAAAACACTCTTTGTTTGTTCATTTTGGTAACTTCTGGATTGTACTGGAGACACAACTGGAGATTCAAAGTGCCCTTTATGTTCATACGGAAATGATCCTGCCTTCATAGGGCTTTCTGATCACAGCTGCAGGTTTCCCCACCTGCAGGCCAGATACAAAGCAGACAGAAAGGTTAAGTCACTTCTGCGTGGCACCTCCTCCCATTCTTCTGCTTCAGATCCATCATTCTGAGTTCAGGTGTGTTACAGTAAAGCTTTCCGTGTGTAATTCATGATGTTCGTTTACAGTAGCTCACATAAAGCTTTACTAACCTGCTCCCGCTGGTTGATTCTTTTGTAAACAAACTCAGAAAATGGTTTTCTGTGGATGAATCGGCCGTGCCCCGGTGACACCTTCAGCTGCCCATCCTCATAGACCACTTTGCCTCTGGAGATGGTGATGAGAGGGACGCCATGGCACTCCATACCCTCAAAGATGTTGTAGTCCACAGCCTGGTGATGAGTCTTGGCTGATATTTTCCTACCAAGTCATGAAGATACATTGACGGCTTTAAAACAGTCAGCGAAAGCTCCTTTAGAACTAGACTTCTTGGTCACATGCAGCCGGCATTAGAAGTGATATAATCACCGGATGCTTTATGAGTATCAAAAAAAAAAAGAGTAAAACTATTGTGAAAACTTAATGCAGTCCATCCTTATCTGAAACTGATTGAATCAGGCCAAGATGTACTCGCAGCATCGGGTTACTGCAGTTCGTTCACTATGCAGTAATAATATAATGTATTATTCAAAACGTTTGCTCATGTGAGGCTCTTAAAGGCTTACTAAGCACACGCACTAAGCTTCTTTCAGACAATAAAAAGGCACCTCAACATTTTCAGTGCTGCTTATTACATTATTGTGGCATCTATCCAAAGGCTGCTGCTTGAGCACTGCCACATAATATTGCAGCATAGCCAGGATCCAGATATAAAAAAAACTGACTGTGCATGCTGGAGCTGGATGGTGAATATGAAAAAGAAACAAAAACACAACAGAGGCAGCAGTTTTGAGCTCTCAGCAAAACATATACAGAAGCATAGCTGTGGTGCAGTTTAGTAGCAGCACTGGTGGTTAATGCCTTTATAGAAGGACTTGATATTTCCAAGACTTAGATCTAATAATTTCCATCAAAGCACCATAATACACTGCTCAAATTATAGGAACACTTGCAGTCAGAGTTCACATCGAGTCTATTACATTTCTGGGATATTGATGTGGTTAGTTAAGTAGCAGATGGGGTTGTTGATCAGTTTCAGCTGCTTTGGTCTTAATGAATTCAACAGGGGCAACAATGAGACAACCCCCCCCCCCCACCCCCCCGAAACAGGACTGGTTTTACAGGTGGAGCCCACTGACGTTTTCCCTCCTCCTCATCTTTTTGTTTTTCACTAGTTTTGCATTTGGCTAAGGTCAGAGTCACTGCTGGAAGCATGAGGTGATACCTGGACCCTACAGAGGATGCACAGGTAGTCCAACTCCTCCAGGATG